>JAPKLY010000451.1:240179-283052 GCA_026898435.1 Prunella vulgaris | reverse complement strand
TATGTATGTTACTATATAAAAGACTTGGTGTTACTTTTTAAAAATAGTTAAAAATATGTTACTAAATGAAAATGTAATATTTTTTTCATATAATAACACACATTTTGCTCTTACATTGAATGAAAAAAATGTTATTTTTACAAAAACAAGTGATATATATGTAAAAAAAACATTTGGTCTACTTGTAACATACATTTTGCCTTAAAGTAACATGTATTTGCCTAAATGTAACATACCTGGGAGCGAAAAATCTAAAAATTGTGTTTACGCGAGAATTTGAAGAAATTACCCAAATTCGACCCGGCCTTAGATCCGCGAATTTTATGAGTATATGACCCGTAAATTTTGGTATAGGTATGACCCATTTAACAATATAGTATCGTTTCACACCGTGAAACGTTTCATATAAGTTTTTGTGTAATTGAAAAGAGGTAAAATTGAGAATTTAGTGTTTTTATCCTAGTTATCCTTAAATTCAAATACAAATTGGAATTAATTTTGAAAAGACAATCATAAATAACAAACACATATAATTTTCAAATTAGAATTACTATCAACACAATCTCTTGAAATCTTATTTTCCTCTATTAATTCTATCCGGGGAAGCAAACACCCCTAAGTGTATGAATAAATAACTACTCCCTCCGTTCCGTAGGAATTTGCACCCTACGGGACGACACATTTTTTAAGGAAAATGTGTTTTATATATAAAGTAGTGGTATATAGGTAAATATGTGTATATGTTTGTGAGTATGCACGTAAATCAATGTTTTCTTTTTTAGTAGTGTGCAAATTTGAATGGGACGTCCAAATAAGGAAAGTGTGCAAATTCATGTGAGACTGAGGGAGCATAAATTATAGAAATTTATTATAAGCAAGCAAAGACAAAAAACATATCATATCATATATATATATATATATATATATATATATATATATATAAATTTGCGGATCCTTGACTGGGTCGAGTCGGATTTCAATATTTTTCTCAAAAATTCGCACAAGGTGGAATTTCAGATTTTCGCTCCCAGGTATGTTACAATTTGGACAAATGTGTGTTACTATTAGACAAAATGTGTGTTACAATCAGACTAAATAATTTCTTTTTTTACATAGATATCACTTGTTTTTGTAGAAATAACATTTTTCATACAATGTAAGAGTAAAATGTGTGTTATTATAAGAATTTTTTTTTTATAAATGTATATTTATTTATAGAAATAATTATCTAATCTTATAATAACACATATAAAATAGTAAAAAGTGTTTTATTACATGAATCAATATATCTAGCTTTTAAGGGATGATGATTAAATTAAAAGAATACCTATATTCGTTCTTACGGAAAATACATTTTATCCTACAGTAACACATATTTGTCCATATATATAGAAACACCAATTGGGGAGAAAATATATGTTACTATTAGAAATATGTGTTACAATCTTATGAAATGTTGTTATTTTGCATATATTTATTTGTTTTTATAGAATAAATAGTTTTTAACATAATATAATAGCAAAATTTGTGTTACAATAAGAAAAAATATTAGTTTTTCATAAATATTTATTTATTTGTATAGAAATAATTATTTCTTATATAATAACACACATAAAATAGTAAAAAAAATGTGTTGATATATGAATCAATATACCTTGATTTAAGGGGATGGTGATTAAATTAAAGAACACATATTTATTTTTATAAAAGTATATATTCTCTTACAGTAACACGCATTTGCCCATATTGTAACACGCATTTGTCCATATTATAATACAAAGTGGGGAGAAAATGAGTGTTACAATCTTGTGAAATGTTGTTCTTTTTATATATGTTTATTTATTTTTATATAATATATAATTTTTCATATACTACGAGAGCAAAATGTGTGTGACTATAAAAAAAATATTGGTTTTTCATAAATATTTATTTATTTGTATAGAAATAATTATATGAATCTATATACCTTGATTTAAATGGATGATGATTAAATTAAAGAACACATATATATTCTTATAAAAATACATTTTCTCTTACATTAATTAGAATGTGCCCATATTGTAACATGCATTTGTCCATATTGTAATACAAAGTAGGGATAAAATGTGTATTACAATCTTATGAAATATTGTTCTTTTTATATATATTAATTTATTTTTATATAATATATAATTTTTCATATAATACGAGAGCAAAATGTGTGTTACTATAAGAAAAAATATTATTTATGAAAAAATATTATTTTTTCTTATAGTATGTAACACACATTTTTCTATTAGATTGTATGAAAAAATGTTATTTGTACAAAAATAAATGAATATATGTAAAAAACAACATTTAATTTTATTATAACATACATGTTGCCAAATAGTAACATGCATTTGTCCAAATTATAATATATCTAGGAGCGAAAATATTTGAAATTACAACTGCGAATATTTTGAAAAAAAAGCTCAAATCCAACCCGACCCAATTAAAAACCTGCGAATTTTATTTGTTTGATTGACCATACCAGTCAACTAACCCATTCTCCTTGATTCCTTGTTTGATTCGAAAGGTTGAAGATCAACACCAACATCATGTTTGAATTCAGAGTTTATTTGATCGGATCTCTCATTTGTAAACATTTGATTCTAACTTCATTTGATACACAAAATAGCTTAAAGGTATGTTGTCATTCGCGCTCTCTTTCTCAGTCCACATATTAAAAAATGTCTATACACATATTATCATTTTTTTACAATATAACATATTATTTTTTTTGCTTTGTACTCATTCTCTCTCCTATTTTCTCCATGTTGGTACTTGGTATCCAGTAATTGAAGAAATTACTTACCTTAGGTAACAATGGAAAAAATCAAATCATTTTGTTATCCACGTAAAACTTGATTCTTTATAGATCTATCACAATTACTAGAGTTGTGTTGATTTTTTCACGAATTTTATATATCTAAATGAATGGTCTCTCTCTCTTTGAGAATTCGTAGTCTAACCATAATATGGAAGTTTCTATATATTAGGAGATACAGTAACTCACATCTACATAACTTCTGGGAAGTTACATATATCCCGCCCACACATGAAATTAATAGTCTCTCACTCATTTTTTTTTATCGGTCAAAGTTAGTTGTTAGTAGTCAGAAGTTAGTTCACCAAGTCTCCACAAGTTCAAGATATATTCTCTAAACCACCTTATATCTCCCTTTAATTCGTTCTCTGAGGAATTTGAACATAGGTCACTCACTAAAGTGAGGAGCCTAGCTAGTCGCCAGGTGAGCTAACTCCCTCGGTTATATAAGTTTTCTAGTTATATACTTGTTAAGGATATATAAGCAACTCAACCAGTTTAATTTTGATATTTCACAAGCTCGTTATACCCAAAGCTCTTGAATATTTAACACTAGGTGACATCACTTTTCAATCCCTTAAATAATTAGAGCATAGTCGACCTTTCACAATATCTATGTATTCAAAATCAAGTTTATTGCTTGATTGACTAGTCAATGAATCATAATAGAATGTGTTAACTAAATATGTTCTTCCCTTCACACTAAGTATCTACAGACTCCCACTGTAGTTGATTTCCTAGACATGCACCGCACTACCGTTATTTTCCATGGTGGTAACATGTTAAAGTAGGAACACTAAACTTGACTAGCGATTTGTGTTCGCATACAAATGCACTTTCCTACAAGTGTATAGGATCGTGTAGTGGTAAGCTGACCAAGTTATAAAATATCGAATCCACGGGAAGCAATGAGACAAGTCTAATCCTAAGAATTGTGTGTAAGTCTAGAAATCAAATAAAACAAGAATAAAAATGAAAGTTTTGGGTTTCTATCTAATTACTAACTAAAGCAGATAAATGAAATGAATCAAGAATATGAAAAGAACAACCTAAACTAGCACGTGCAGAAATAATGAGATGTTTCGGGTGAATTTCGTTATGAATCAATTGCTTAAAATTCCTTTGTAAAAGTTATCTAATGAGTAAGCAAGACATTAATGTCCTGCTGAAATAGAACTCTCATTCATATCTCAACACCCTAGTAGTCTTGTTCTCAGTTTCTAAGCATTTCTCAATGTCGAAGGAACCTTAACTCAATCCTAGAATCCATTACTATCAAGTAAATAATCTTACCATTTTAACTCAACTCTCGTTTTATCGTGACTATAACTCAATTATTCATCAATAGAAATTAAAACCCTAAGTATCTCAGTGGCCTATTAAAAGGACTCATCTCATCATTGAACCTTCAAAAGAAATTAAAGGTAAAGACTATAATTGTTCATAATTTTCCTTCACCCAAAGCAAAAGACCTAACTCATGGCTAATTGATCAACATGCATAATTACGACAAAAAGAATCATACCAATAAATAAATCAAACAAAAAGAAGATCATAGCATGAACAATTGAAATAAATAAACATAACTCCTAATTAGAACTTGAAATAAAAAATCAAAATGAATAATAAATAATCTCTGAAAATCTCCTAAATAAAGTTGCTGCCAATACGAAGAAATTACTTAATCTACTGTGCATGGAAATCCTCAAAACAAGAATTGAAAAATCAACAAAATCAGAAATTGTTTAATCCCTAAAATCTCTAGTACATGAAAAACTATGAAATTAATCTCAACTAATGCCTTCTACCTATTGCCCTAATGGCGAACTAAAGCGTGATCTACAGAAGCTTGATTAATTTACAACATAAAAAACCCCTTTTATAATCGTTCATGCCTCCTCTCTTCTTAAACAAATGGGCAGAAATTGGGCTTCACACATTTACAACGAGAATTGGGCCCAAACAATTAAACGAATCTTGGCCCAAATCAATTGTATTCAAATTACCAGTGGATACGGGCTTCAGCGGCGGAGGAACGGTCTCCAACAATTAATGACCAGAAGGTTTCCAGGTGTGGGAATCGGCGGTTTATTCAGCAGAGGCGGCGACAGTTTCAGAGCAAGAGGCGATTCCGGCTTCGAGTAGCTGTGGCGCTGGGCAGAGTCGGCTCCGGTGAAGAGAGGTTGAAGGCGAAGGCGGTTACTGGAGACGGTTGGAGCTCGTTCCTGCTAGAACTCAAGGTTTAGACTTCAGGGCGAGTGGTTGCAGACGACATCGATCGGTTAGTGCAACGGCTGGAATAGAGATAGGTGAAGGCAGTTTCAGCAATGTGGGTGTGGCTGGCGGCGATACGATTCAGGCGAGTGTGGCTTCAAACCTGGTGGCTTGTGCGACGAACAGAAGTCGCGGACGGAGTTTGTTATGCAGGCGGTTATGAGATTTCGCAGCGGTGGGCAACAATTTGCACAAATGGAGGGTACTTGAGCAGTGGGCGTGAGTGGTATACTGAGAAGATGATGGTTGAGTACCTTGTGTGTGAGTAATGTTGTGGTGTGGAGGAATGCCACGTCATTTTACCCTTACAAATCTGCAAAATTCAAATTCAATACGCAAAAAGGCTTTTGAAATTGTATTCATCAATTAAATGATAAAAAATTAATAAAATTTTTATAATCACTTAAATAAAATGAATAATAATTTTTCAATGGAGCTCAAATTGCAATTAATGAAATAGTTAGCAATTAAGACCCTAAATGCATACAAAATTCTGGAAATTCATCTTAAAATGAACATAAATTGATGCAAATATGACCGTAATCACTCCCCCAAACTAGAGTATTGCTTGTCCCGAGCAATGAATCGATCAAAACTAGGGGAATATTGGAATCAATTAGTGATCTTCATATCATCAAGTTCCACACAATACAAGCTCATAAATGTTCAATCAAGCATGCTCATCACATCAACTTCGACTCTAGTTATCAAGAATCAAACACATCAAATCAACTCAACTCATCACAATCCTCACGGTAGTGTATCACTCATCACTCAAGTGTATGGGTTCAATTTCAACACTCAATATCACTCTCAATAGCTGCACTACCATAAGCTTGCCTATTGTCTATATTCTCCACTACTGTAAAAATAAGTCAATTGCAAATCAATGAGGGTTTTTCATTTGGTTGTAATGTTGGCTCTTTAGTTAGGGTAGGAGTCTTTAGGGTAAAAGTGACTTGAAGGGTTAGTAGAGCAGAAAATTTCTCACTATCTACCTCTTTCAGGCTTGAGAGGTACTCACATATTAGATTCAACACATTCCCACTATACACTTCACATCACTTTTTTTTTTTGCTTTTCTTTTCCCACTCTTTTATTTTCACATTTTTTTTCTCAACAAATGCAAGGTCTCAACCATTTTTTTCACATTTTCACCAACTATTCCTTTTTTCTTTTCTTTTCAACACGGTTCACAGTACTTCCCAATCAACAAAATCAAGCTCTATTATCCCTTGGGTGAAAAAGGCTACGTAGGATATAAGTTTCAAAACAAGTGGCCAAGAAAATAGGATATAAGGCTCAAAAGGGCTGACTAGGGAATCAATGAATTCAAGTAGGTAAAATATGGCTAAGTAACTCATGCAATTCAAAGAAGGCCTCATCTCATTTTTGCAAAATTCTTAATTTCTGTAATCTCAAATCAGACTCAAGGCAAGTTCTTGAGCGACAACATACTAAGAGGACCACACAATCAAGAGACTTCATCTGTATTATATGAACAGGAATGGGCTAAAGTCTCACAGGCAATGTGATTGTGACAAGTATTATCTCAAGACTATTTCATCTCAACTCCTAGCATCAGAGCATCAATGACTAACAACATTTACTCAAACACAAATGAAACTCATATGCACTTCACTCAACAACACAATCATGCACTTCTTAATCCAATATCACCCTATTCATGCCTCATCTATTCACATAATTCACAAACTCAAGTATCTCAACAAGACATAGGACCACAAAATCATCAACAAAATGGGGGTAGGTGCGCCTGTGCAAATGTATAAAAATCCATTCAAATAAACATACACTCCCCCAAACTTAGATATTGCTATGCAATTCTAAGTTTGAGACAGGGGTGTCCATCTGAGACTCAAATCAAAACACGACTGTGCTGGTGCGTGAGATTAAAAATGTTTTAGAGAAGTGTTGTTAAAAATGTCGAGAACATAAAAGACAACACTACACAGCGGAAGACTTAAACACACACTTTTGCAAAGGGATATCAAAATTTTCATAGGCTATACAAAATGTATAGACTGTGCTGCTTCATTAGCAGGAAAACTTCACTTGTAGTGAGATAAATACAAGGTTTACACAAGAAACCTAAATTCAAGGCCGCGCAAGACCTACACAAGATCGCACAAGGATCTAAACAAGACCTATAAAAATAGACCTAAACAAAACCTAACACGTCTACGTTCAGCCGAACGAATTGTTAGATCAAACAATGAATGTTGTGAACAATGCCGAGACTAATGTTCCCAACATTCTGATGAACGATGTATAACCTAGAATCTAGTGAATGACACATGATCCGTTCAACTCTAAATTACACTTTTCGGTCATACAAAAAATAATGAAATGGTGCTCTATTTATAGACGTGATAATTGAGCTCTCCACTCCACAATGAAGCCAAGTAGTGGGCTTCAAAATAACCACCCATGATTGATAACTTCCAAGTTAGTGGATATTCCTCTACTCAAGCTATGGAACCGCCTGACGTTTCTGGAACCTTCTGGAACCTTCACGTCTTCAACTGCCATGCCTAGACAAATAACATAACATGGAAAAATCATTAGGAAAGTTAGTAGAAAGGGCGAATTCTGATGTTGTCTAAAATGATGGCAATACATTGCATAACATTTTTCATCAACATCAACAATCTCCCCCAATTTGGCCTATCTACTACAACACACTGATGTTGATCACAATCAAATAAATTTGATTAGAGTAGATCAGAGTTATGTAGACGAAATGATAAAATTTTCATCAAAAGAAGTGATGAAAATTTTTATACGAACCAAATAAAATAAAAGCAAGTAAAAAGATAGTTTTGTGGACATAAAGCACAACATAAGGTACTTATGGACCAAAAGGTTAACTATCAACCAAAACAAGTTTTCTGGACATAAAGCACAACATAAGGTGCTTATAGACCAAAAGGATAACTATAAACCAAAATAAATCAGAGCATAAAATAAACGATTAAGAGAGAAGGTTCATAAAGCATACAAACAATGCTTTAGACCTAGCAAAAAATAGGAATCAGAATAGCCTAAGAAAAGAACTGTTTTTAGGCTATCAACTATTACAACTTATAAAATAAAAACAGAGTCTTAAGTAAAAACAGAGTTCATTTTTCCAAGACATGAAGTAAAGGAGAGAAAGGACTGAACATTATAAGCTCCCCCATACTTCGAACATCATCACCAACCAAGATTAACTCTGAATATCATCATCTGGATTCAGAATATCATCAGGAATAGATTGTGAGACCCCAACCTCATTAGTAACCACCTCATCAACAGTCTGCCTTAGAATGTTGGCATCATCTTGAACAACATTTTCAGCAACAGCTGCATTTCCTGGTTCTTCTGGATCAACATCAACTTCCATGAACTGCACTTCCCCAGCATTTGTTGTATCAACATCAGGAGCTACTCCCCCTGTTGGAGTGGAAAGGAGCCTCTCCCAAAATGTTTTTCTTATCTTCAAATCCTCACATTTGTCAGAAAATTATTAATAGTAGTCTGCAAAGAAGAGATTGATCAAGAATATAAGAGGGAGTTAGTTGGACAGAAAGGATGGATCCTCCAGGTGACATGTTGGCATTAATGTTGCCAATATTTTCAGCGGCATTTAAGGCAGAGGGTTGGTTTTGATCAGTGTTGGCTGGATTTGCACCGGGCAAAGGAACATCAATAACCCTTGGTCCACAGAGTAAGGTGTGAGCAACTCTGAAGCTTGCTTGAAGCTGCTGATTGTTCATCTGCTGGCCTAACAAAATCCTTATCCTCTAGCAATAAGGAGATCAAACATGGATAGGGAAGCAACCCTTTCCCAGAGATAGGACCAGTATAGCTCAGCATATTCCTGAATATTGTCTGCCCCAGATCAAACTGTTTAATGTGAATTTTGTAAAAAAGAACGGCCTGTTCCTTTGTCAAAATTGTAGTATTTGTTGAAGGCAGTCAATTGTAAACAACCAACTTATGCAGTATAGAGAACAAACTTGTCAACTTTGAAGCACTAAGTCTATTCACCCAAGTAGAAACTAAACCACCAGTCAGCACATAAATCACACCATCCATATCCTCAATCACAGGTTCAACACAATTTTCAGATTTCAGAACACTATTAATCACCCTTGAATTCATCATAATTTTCACATTTCTAAACCAAGTAGTTCCATAGAATTTAGAGTTTTCCCTTCCAGTATGTGCATGCAAATTAGCATAAAACTCATAAACCCATTCAACAAAGTATGGTTTAGCACAAGTCACAGAGTATAACAGCATTCTTTCCTCCAAATATCTGACAATCCCAAGTTTTTCAAAATTAGAAACCTTGATCAATTTTTCAGTAATCAATAGCCTAGACCTAATTTCTTTAAACCTCTTGCTATCAACAGCATGATAATCTAAATCCTCTTCAGACACAGCATCATCATCATTTTCAGAGTTAGAATGTACCTGACCTTCCTCAGCTAGATAAGATGGATCTGAGTGTTGTTCAGAATGTTGCTCATCATCTTCTGATTGTTCAGGTTCTGATGTTGCCATCGGAGAGGCAACATCTTCAGCAGCATTCACGGGAACATCATGCAGGACAGCCTTTTCTTTCCCTTTCTCTTTACTTGATGATTTTCTCTGAGCAATGTACTGATTCAACGGAATGTTCATGCTAGAATCAGTTTCCTCTGAGCTTTCCTTGTTTCCAGTTGGAGCAGGGGAGGCTTCTTTCTCCTTATTCTCGCCAAATACCTTGATAGGATTAGAAGCAATCTCATCTTCCAGTACCTTTTTCCTCTTTTCAGAATAGTTCACCTTCTTTCCCATTGTTCTGTAGGAAATCCTCCGTTTACCACCAAGAGCTGCATTCTTTCCACGCCCATGACTATGAACTTTTTGGAGCCGCTCTCCCAGGTGTAGAGATTTGCTGGAGCATTTAGAGTCGCCGGAACCATTTTCCGAGTCAGTTTCACCCTCTGATGCTCGTTCATTGACATAGTCTTCTGGATGCGCCATTCTTCTCACCGGTTCCAAGTCAATCACACTTTCCCCCACAACGATTACAGGTGTAGTCGTTTGAAGGCAGAGTTGGTTGTAGGCAGCAACCATATCATCCATCGTCGCGTCCGCTAGAAGTTTAATTTCAATCGGACATGTTTCCAGTTCCTTTAGTGTGGGTTTTGAAGGTTCAGGAACAGTAGGTGTTATGGAAGAAGAAGGAGCCATTTTGGCTTGGATTGAGAGAGGATTTGTGAAGGTAAGAGTTTGAGGGGCAGCAGGAATCGGAACTTCCATCGAGCCAATGGTAATCGACGGTGATGTTGGTGTCGATGCCTGGGCATTTTCAGCGATATTCTGGGTTTTTGGTGAGGAAGCCATTGAAGCAAGGTTTTTCAGAGAGGGTTTACTTGGGTTTGTGAATTTGATTTCGTTTGAGAGGAAAGTGAAGAAGCAGAGTCATCCGACGCCATCTAATCAAATCAAAGAAGAAAAAGAAATAATTAATAAAATAATCAACAAAAAGAATTCAAACTTAAATGAAAGGAAGGAGATGAAGAGATACTACACAAGTGAACAAATAATACATTTTCCAATCTAATGCAAACAAATGAATTAACTAAGGCAATAATTGATATAAGGCAAAAATGATAAGCAAAATGAGATCTAATTTATAGAGTTATGAATTTGAAGTTATTTTTGAAATTTTTCAGCTTGAAGAGCACTACCCATAATTGTGATGTGGTGGTGTAAAACACCACCCATCATTTCGAAAAATAAGGAAGTGGGTTGATTTGGAAATAAAATTAAATAACTACCCATTACTGCACATAATTAATTAAATAAATTCAGAGAATTAATTCACATAATTAAGACTTAATAAAAATAAATTTCAAAAAATAAATAACTATCTTAGACTTAGTCAAATTTTCGTGCCCTAGCAGATGTTGTCAAATATATCGGCACACACACATCTCAACACGAATTTTACATGAATTTGCTTCATTAGTGTTGCCCCAATTTTTTAGAAAACACTATTTTAGTTCATATTGATCCATCTTTTCAAAAGAGAGCATCGTAGTAGCGAACTCCGTGTCCCATAGTTACTCAATGGATTATGAACAAATTGATGCAGTTTTCATCACCTTTTGAAAGAGATCATCGTAGTCACGAGCTCCGTGTCCCATATTTACTCAGTGATTTAGCATCTTTTAGTGTATATTTTTAACGGTATTTAAGAGATGTGTGTCCAGGACTTTCAAATGTTCCAACATGTAAGTACGAAAATAATAACACATCTAATCAAGTTATAAAGTAACTGAAATATAAAAAATACTTAGTCAAAATTATGAGAACTAATAAATGTTGTCACAGATGCTATCACCATTTGTTACAACACTCGTCATAAATTTAATCAATAGTGCATAGACCAAGAGATTTCTTAAGAGATGAAAATCTTTGGTCATCAAGGGCTTTTGTAAAAATGTCCGCAAGTTGTTTTTCAGTAGAAATATATTCTAACTTCACAATATCTTTCTCTACAAGATCTCGAATAAAATGATGCCTTATACTAATATGCTTAGTTAATGAATGTTGCACAGGATTTTTTGAGATATTAATTGCACTAGTGTTATCACACATAACAGTGAGCATTTCACAATTTAAACCATAATCATCAAACATTTTTCTTAACCAAAGTAATTGAGTACAACAACTCCCTGTTGCAATATATTCTGACTCGGCCGTGGATAGAGAAACACAATTTTGCTTCTTGCTATGCCAAGAGATTAAGTTGTTTCCCACGAAGAAACAACCTCCACTCGTGCTCTTTCTATCATCAATATCACCTGCCCAATCAGCATCACTATAACCTAGCAAGGAATTGTTAGTATCTTTGCTATACCAAATACCAAGATCACATGTGCCAGCAACATATTTGATAATCCTTTTGACGGCATTTAAATGTGACTCTTTTGGATCAGCTTAGTATCTTGCACATAAACATACACTAAACATAATGTCCGGTCTACTAGCAGTTAGGTATAAAAGACTTCCTATCATCGATCTATATAATGTTGGGTCAACATTTTTACCAACATTATCTTTAGACAATTTTTTAGATGATCCAATAGGAGTTTTCATGCGTTTAGCACTTTCTAAACCAAATCTTTTAACCAAATTCTTTGCATATTTACTTTGTGAAAAGAAAATTCCATCTTTAAGTTGTTTGATTTGAAGACCTAGAAAGTAATTCAAATCACCAACCATGGACATTTCAAATGTTGATGTCATTTCATGCACAAAGTCTTTCAACATATAATCACATGTAGAACCAAAAACAATGTCATCAACATATATTTGTGCAATCAAAATTTTAGAATTAACATGCTTGATGAATAAAGTTCTATCAGCTTCTCCTCTTACAAAACCAATTTGAATAAGAAAATCAGTTAACCTACCATACCAAGCTCTAGGAGCTTGTTTAAGACCATATAAAGCCTTTTGCAATTTAAAAACATGGTTAGGAAAATCTGGATTTTCAAATCCTTTAGGTTGCTCAACATATGCTTCTTCATTTAAAATGCCATTTAAGAAAGCAGCTTTAACATCCATTTGATGCAATTTAATATTAATGAAACATGCAATTGCAAGTAATAGTCTTATAGACTCAATTCTAGCTACGGGTGCAAATGTTTAATCAAAATCAATTCCCTCAACTTGAGTATAGCCTTGAGCAACTAATCTAGCCTTATTCCTAACAATATTGCCAGATTCATCAGTTTTTTTTTGTATATCCATTTAGTTCCAATCACATTAACATTTTCGGGTCTAGGAACTAAAGTCCATACTTCATTACGCTCAAATTGATTTAATTCCTCATGCATGCCATTTACCCAATTCTCATCTTTTAATGCTTCATCAACATTTTTAGGCTTAACTAAAGAATGGTAACATTCATGATTCACAAGATTGCATTTAGAAGACATGCATATGAATCTTACCACATTACTTACGCTCATTTTCCCTCTTGTTTGAATTCCAGAGTATTGTTCTCCAATGATTTGATTTGATGGATGATTTTTCAGTATGCGTGAAGACGGAGTTTTATCAAAAATATTTGGATACTCTATTGGTTCTGACTTTTTAGTTGATGTTGTCTCAAATGCTGGCGCATTTTGAGTAACATTTCTATTTTGGTCAGAATCTATAGGTTTTGAAATGTCAACCAAATCAGTAACATCCTCTTCAAAATTTGTTCCTGCAAGACTAGAATCATCATCAAACACAACATTAACTGATTCTTGCACAGTGTCAGTTCTCAAATTGTAGATTCTATAGGCTTTGCTATTTCTAGAATAGCCTAAGAAGAACCCTTTATCACTTTTTGAATCAAACTTATGCAATTGATCCCTATCATTCAAAATGTAGAAAACACAACCAAAAACATGAAAATACTTCACATTTGGTTTCTTATTGTTAAGGATCTCATATGAGGTTATTTTGGAATTAGTTATAAGATAGACTCTATTAGTAATATGACAAGAAGTATTTAAAGCTTCAGCCCAAAACCTTTTAGATAAATGTTTTGATAAAAGCAAAACCCTAGACATTTCTTGCAAAGTTCTATTCTTTCTTTCCGCAATTCCATTTTGTTGTGGGGTTTTTGGTGAAGAAAACTCTTGCATGATACCCTTATTTTCACAAAATTCAGTAAACAAAGCATTTTCAAATTCCCTACCATGATCAGACCCAATTCTCTTTACTTTAGTATTGAAAACAGTCTTGATTCTTTTATAAAGAATTTTAAAAGCATTAAAAGTTTCTGATTTATCTTTTAAAAATTCTACCCCAAGTGTATCTAGAATAATCGTCAACAATAACAAAAGAATACTTTTTCCCACCAATACTCTCAATTTCCATAGGACCCATCAAGTCCATATGTAAAAGTTCAAAACAATGTGTTGTCTAACAGTGTGCCCACATTTTATGTGACACTTTGATTTGCTTACCCTTTTGACATGCATCACAAACCTTGGTTTTGTCTAACTTTAAAGAAGGGAGACCTTTAACAGCATCAAGTCTAATCAAATCATGAATGCATCTATAATTAGCATGACCAAGTTTTTGATGCCAAAGAGTATTTTCATCTAATTTCACACTATTACATGTTTCATTCGATTCAATCAAATAACAATTGTCTACAGACCTATTACCAATCATAAGACACTCATCATCATTATTGAGCACATAGCATGAATTTTTATTAAATTTAACATGCAAATCATCATCACATAATTGACTTATACTAATCAAATTAGCACGTAAACCATCAACATGCAACACATTGGTTAACTTTGGAAAACCATGAACATTCAAAGTACCCTTACCAATTATTTTTCCTTTTGAACCACCTCCATAGGTAACATTTCCACCATCATGCATTTTATAATTTGTAAGAAATTTAACATCACCAGTCATATGTCTAGAACATCCACTATCAAAATACCATAGACCAGGAATCCATGCTTTTAAGGAGGTATAAACAACATTACATTTCATATCAGACTTACTGACCTTTTCATGATCATGTTGTTGAATATGTTGTGCTTTACCAGGCAACATATTACAAGACATTTTAGATTCCTTGTATTTAAAACAGTAAGGACGAATATGACCCTTCTTATGACAAAAATGACATACAAACTCTCTAGAATGAGAAGTAACAGATTTACTATCTCTTGCCTTAACAAATTTTATAGGCATTTCATTTTGCACGATTTTTGTAGAATTAGAATCATACCCAATACCTTCTTTACCTACATTCGAAGTTATCAATGCATCTTGTAATTTTTCTGCACCATTGGTAAACTTTTTGAAGCTTAAGGTTGTGCTTTCTAGTTATTTTTTCAAGTTGCATATTTCTAAATCTTTTCTAGTAAGCAATACTTCCAATTTTACTACTGAATGCTTTAAGTCATCATTCTCTTTGATGAATTGTTGAATATTAACCTGTTCTTCACCTGAAATATTCATCTCTGAAAAAGAACTCATTAGACAACTTTCATCTGGACTGATTTTGTTTGATGTTGTCACAAATGTTGGCACATTTATTTCAACATCAGACTCAAAATCGTCCAATAAATCATCATTAGTATCATCAAAAAGAATTCTAGCAGATAAAGCAAATTCATTATCTTTCTCAATGTCAGGTTCATTATCAGAATCATCACTCAAGGTGGCATAAAATTCAATTTCTTTCTAAGCAAGGTGTTAGCACATTCATTAGCATAATGACCATATCCAGTACATGCATCACACCTAACATTCTTTCTATACTCGGGATCGAATTTAGGTTTATTACTCCTATTAAATTGTTTTGATATATCAAAACTTTCTTTCTTTTCAAACATTTTAGGAGTAGAAGTACCTTGATTCCTATTCTGAACATTTGCTTTTAACCTATTAGCTGTATATTTCAAAAATGAATTGAACTGCTTGGTTAATAAAGAAATGTTGTCGGAAGTGTCGGAACATATTTCAGAACATTCATCATCCGAATCAACTTCAGCAACAAAAGAAATGTTTTTAGAACTAGAAGCATCATTTTTCAAAGCAACAACCTTTTTATCAGAATTAACTTCATCTCTTTGCTCAAAATTCATCTCATAAGTTTTTAAAATACTAATCAATTCATTAAGACTTATAAGATCAGTGTTTTTGGCTTCTTCAATAGCACAAATTTTTGCATCAAAACGTTTTGGTACTGTTCTTAAAACTTTATGGACTAATCTTGTATTAGAGATAGGTTCACCCAAAGAATTTGATTCATTTGAAATCTCAGTGATCCTTTCACTATACGAAGATATATCTTCATCATCTTTCATTTTAAGATTTTCAAATTTAGTACCTAACAATCTAAGTTTAGTTCTACGAACACTCTCAGAACCTTCGCAATGTTCTTGCAAACGGTCCCAAGCATCTTTTGCTGACACACAATTCGAAATGATCTTAAACATAGGTACATCGGTTGATGTAAATATTGCATTAAGGGTTTCGAATTGTAGTTAGCAACTGTTACCTCATCATTTGTCCATTCGATTTCTTGTTTGGCACGGGCTTCATGATCATCATCGGCTGGAAGTAGAGGCTGAGTCCAATCGTAAAGTACACTCATCCATGCTCTTTCATCAAGAGACTTGATATGCATCCTCATCTTTGGTTTCCAATATGAATAATTGGAGCCATCTAAGATAGGAGATTTTAGTGTGGGAGTTGAAGGATATTCCATTGCAAAAATAAACAAACACAGGATTTTAAACTAAATGTGTCTAGTTTGTGGCTCTGATGCCACTTGACTGTGCTGGTGCGTGAGATTAAAAATGTTTTAGAGAAGTGTTGTTAAAAATGTCGAGAACATAAAAGACAACACTACACAGCGGAAGACTTAAACGCACACTTTTGCAAAGGGATATCAAAATTTTCATAGGCTATACAAAATGTATAGACTATGCTGCTTCATTAGCAGGAAAACTTCACTATAACTTGTAGTGAGATAAATACAAGATTTACACAAGAAACCTAAATTCAAGGCCGCGCAAGACCTACACAAGATCGCACAAGGATCTAAACAAGACCTATAAAAATAGACCTAAACAAAACCTAACACGTCTACGTTCAGCCGAACGGATTGTTAGATCAAACAATGAATGTTGTGAACAATGTCGAGACTAATGTTCCCAACATTCTGATGAACCGTGTATAACCTAGAATCTAGTGAATGACACATGATCCGTTCAACTCTAAATTACACTTTTCGGTCATACAAAAAATAATGAAATGGTGCTCTATTTATAGACGTGATAATTGAGCTCTCCACTCCACAATGAAGCCAAGTAGTGGGCTTCAAAATAACCACCCATGATTGATAACTTCCAAGTTAGTGGATATTCCTCTACTCAAGCTATGGAACCGCCTGACGTTTCTGGAACCTTCTGGAACCTTCACGTCTTCAACTGCCATGCCTAGACAAATAACATAACATGGAAAAATCATTAGGAAAGTTAGTAGAAAGGGCGAATTCTGATGTTGTCTAAAATGATGGCAATACATTGCATAACATTTTTCGTCAACATTTACAAAACAGAATAACTCAACACTTATATAGGCACATTTCCACAACTCAAGAGAGCACACAAACATCAACTAGGGCAACAAGAACAAAGTATGATTGTGCGCCTGTGCAGTGTAGGCATAATAGTAAAAATGATCACTCCCCCAAACTTAGAGATTGCTAAGCAATTCTAAGTTTGAGTTCGTGGTACCTCAAACTGCATCAAATTACTCATTCTCCTATAACCAGCACAATATCTTTCTCATGTTCCCTTTTGCACGCAATCATCCAAAACCTACAAGGCACACACTCGGAGAGAAACAGGGATTATCAAACCTAACAAATCAAAAGATATAAAAAAACCTACGAAAATAAAAAAAAACCAAGAAAATGGGTTGCCTCACATTAAGCGCTATTTTTAATGTCCTATGCCGGACAATACCTCATACGCTCATCGAAATGGCCAAGGATAACGGTCCTCCTTGCCATTGTATCTCAATCGTTTATCCTCGAAGTCAATGAGGCTTAAACCATGAGTATACCAATCTCTCTTTCTCTTACCTTCAAGTTTATATGCATCTGTTTTTTCTCTTCTCACCTTCATCTCAATCCATTCATCTCCCTTTTTCTCGAGGACTCCCAAGAGTATCTTCAATTCCAACTTTTCATCAATCCTGTAAAGAGGCAAAATATAATCAATCGGAATAATATCAGATGAAGTAGAAAAAGATAATAGTTCAGGATTGCTCATTTCGCTCTCAAACTCTTCTTCTACTTTTTCTTGACTTTCTTCCTTAGTTTCGCTCATGTCCACCAAGGGACATTCTTCTACATCTCCATTGGCTAGTGGAAGGACATCTTCAACCACTTCGCTTGAGACCTCTTTTTCCCCTCCCCTTTCTTTTTCTTCATTGTTCCTAATAATAGTGAAATCATAAGCAATGAAAGATCCTTTCTTATAGTGCAGCTTTATCATGTAGCCTTCAACACCATTTTCATCAATGTATCTAGAAACACGATCTTGAACACTTTCTTTCGGTTCATCTTCTTCGTCTTCGTACGAAGGTATAGGAGTGGAAGGAGTATATGAGTATGAATCTTGATAGGGATAGGGATCAGAATAGAAATATGAGTATGGATTAGAATATGAGTCCTGATATGGTTGAGAAGTGTAGGAGTATTGTTGTGGAAGAGGTTGGTTGTATTGAGGTGGTGGATAGTAGGGTTCTGGAGGTGGATATGGAGAATACTGCTGGCAAGGTGGTGGATAATATGGATGATATGGATCAGGAAATGGTGGGTAGTATGGATTAGGAGGTTGATAGTAATTGGGCTGATATGGATTAGGAGGATCCGAGTATGGGTGAGACGGATAATCCATAAAGTTTATGTCATATCCGTTCATCCTATCCAATGAAGCTCACTCCTGCAAAACAATCAGCAAGTCCAAAGAGTTAAAAGAAACTAAAATGACTCAAACACACAAAACCTACAATTAAACTATCTATGTTGCTTCCCCGGCAACGGCGCAAAAAACTTGACTAGCGATTTGTGTTCGCACACAAATGCACTTTCCTACAAGTGTATAGGATCGTGTAGTGGTAAGCTGACCAAGTTATAAAATATCAAATCCATGGGAAGCAATGAGACAAGTCTAATCCTAAGAATTGTGTGTAAGTCTAGAAATCAAATAAAATAAGAATAAAAATGAAAGTTTTGGGTTTCTATCTAATTACTAACTAAAGCAGATAAATGAAATGAATCAAGAATATGAAAAGAACAACCTAAACTAGCACGTGCAGAAATAATGAGATGCTTCGGGTGAATTCCGTTATGAATCAATTACAATCAATTGCCTAAAATTCCTTTGTAAAAGTTATCTAATGAGTAAGCCAGACATTAATGTCCTGCTGAAATAGAACTCTCATTCATATCTCAACACCCTAGTAGTCTTGTTCTCAATTTCTAAGCATTTCTCAATGTCGAAGGAACCTTAACTCAATCCTAGAATCCATTACTATCAAATAAATAATCTTACCATTTTCACTCAACTCTCGTTTTTTCGTGACTATAACTCAATTATTCATCAATAGAAATTAAAACCCTAAGTATCTCAGTGACATATTAAAAGGACTCATCTCATCAGTAAACCTTCAAAAGAAATTAAAGGTAAAGACTAAATTGTTCATAATTTTCCTTCACCCAAAGCAAAAGACCTAACTCATGGCTAATGGATCAACATGAACAAAAAGAATCATACCAATAAATAAATCAAACAAAAAGAAGATAATACCATGAACAATTGAAATAAATAAACATAACTCCTAATTAGAACATGAAATAAAAAATCAAAACGAATAATAAATAATCTCTGAAAATGTCCAAAATAAAGTTGCTGCCAATATGAAGAAATTACTTAATCTACTTTGCATGGAAATCCTCAAAACAAGAATTGAAAAATCAGCAAAATCAGAAATTGTTTAATCCCTAAAATCTCTAGTACATGAAAAACTATGAAATTAATCTCAACTAATGCCTTCTACCTACTGCCCTAATGGCGAACTAAAGCGTGATCTACTGAAGCCTGATTAATTTACAGCGTCAAAAACCCCTTTTATAATCGTTCCTGCCTCCTCTCTTCTTAAACAAATGGTCCAAACATTAAGAAATTGGGCTTCACACATTTACAACGAGAATTGGGCCCAAACAATTAAACGAATCTTGGCCCAAATCAATTGTATTCGAATTACCAGTGGATACGGGCTTCAGCGGCGGAGGAACGGTCTCCAGCAATTAATGAGTAGAAGGTTTCCAGGCGTGGGAATCGGCGGTTTATTCAGCAGAGGCGGCGACAGTTTCAGAGCAAGAGGCGATTCCGGCTTCGAGTAGCTGCGGCGCTGGGCAGAGTCGGCTCCGGCGAAGAGAGGTTGAAGTCGACGGTGGTTACTGGAGACGGTTGGAGCTCGTTCCTGCTAGAACTCGAGGTTTAGACTTCAGGGCGAGTTATTGCAGACGGCATCGATCGGTTAGTGCAACGGCTGGAATAGAGATAGACGAAGGCAGTTTCAGCAATGTGGGTGCGGCTTGCGGCAATGCGATTCAGGCGAGTGTGGCTTTGAACCTGGTGGCTTGTGCGACGAACAGGAGTCGCGGACGGAGTTTGTTATGCAGACGATTATGAGATTTCGCAGCGGTGGGCAACGATTTGCACTGATGGAGGGTACTTGAGCAGTGGGCGTGAGTGGTATACTGAGAAGATGATGGTTGAGTACCTTGTGTGTGAGTAATGTTGTGGTGTGGAGGAATGCCACGTCATTTTACCCTTACAAATCTGCAAAATTCAAATTCAATACGCAAAAAGGTTTTTAAAATTATATTCATCAATTAAATGATAAAAAATTAATAAAATTTTTATAATCACTTAAATTAAATGAATAATAATTTTTCAATAGAGCTCAAATAGCAATTAATGAAATTGTTAGCAATTATGACCCTAAATGCATACAAAATTCTAGAAATTCATCTTAAAATGAACATAAATTGATGCAAATATGACACTAATCAGTGAAGACTTGGAAATATTGGAGAAAATTTTAAGGGTATTTTTGACAAGGCCTTATACGATTAAGAAAATAGGGATACTTTTTTCATTCCTTTTATGGTCAATTCAGCGCATGTCGTTCTTCAAAAATACATGTCACAAACTTAACTTCCTAAGAAAGAAGTGTATGTCTTATTTAATTTAATTTCTTTTGACATCATGTAAATCATAGTTCAAGTGTATTCTTTATACTAAACTCGAATATCCTCCCCCCCCCCCGGAGCTATTAAAGAAAACAAAAGAACGATCATGAGTTTCAGGTTAGCAATTATAAAATAAGTCAAGAAAATCTGGCACAGAGCTCTCCAATTTCTCAACCAACTTTTTATATTTAACATCATCAAACTCTCTAGTTTCAACACTATAGATAGCCTGTGCCAGAGGATTCATATGTGGATTATTTATCTGATGTTTTGTCATGACCATTAAACTTTACTTTGCAAGACTTCCAGTACTCTTCCCAAAAAGCCTTCTGCAAATAGGGAGAAAGGGCCTTAGCCCAGGTTTAAGGACTCTGATGTTGTTCAAATAAATTGCTACATTAGAAATAACAATTGATTATAGAGTTATAACAGTCAAGAAACTGGTCCATTAGGTTATGGGTAGGCTTCATCTTATAATTCAAAAAGTCATGGAGGACTATTTCTTTAGTCCTAATATCTTCAGTAGAAACTGTTCTTCTCCTCACCATACCTGAAAAATAAGCAACCTACAACAACAAATAACATAATAGTGTTAGTTAAATTTTAACACATAAAAAATTCAAACCCTGTTTTATGCTTGTGGAAAATAAAATTTCAAAGTGCATTAGCCATATTCACAAGTGAAATTAAGTTCAACTTCTTTGACTTGCACTTTCTCACATAAATAGAGTTATTAAACAATTGCATATACCAATTATCCATGTTATTAGAATTAAAGAATGTTTAAATGTACAATATGTAAAAATACAACGAAAAGACTATATTGGTCCTTAATCGATAACATGTTATAATACGTGTAAATCACCCTTGTACATGAGAATGTGCGTTGTCACGCACCTAGACACACAAGAACGCGTCGCCACATGCTAGAATGCGCCATCATGCTCCAATATGTGCTCCTATGCACTCTCACATGCTGGTTAAAGATCATCTGCGTGGACCAGCGCCACCATTAGAGCTGCCGTCCATTCGCTGGTGCATGGACCCCATGCGCTACCGTTGAAGCCACTATCCGTCGATGCGTGGACCTCACGCGCCGCCACCTTTGTCTGAACCGAATCAAAAATTAATTTGTCTATATTCTAAACTAGTTAAAACAATCTATCCTTGGTCCAACCGGATCAGTCGATTTAACCTCGATCCAATCCGATAAACCTTTCTAACCTCGATCAAACCTGTTTAACCAGTATGAACTCAGTCCAAACTCGGTTTGGATTCTTTTAACAGTTTTCTTTTGTACAGCTCTGACCAAGTCAGATCAATTTAAAAAATATTGCAATTAGGTCCTTGATTTAATTCGAATTTCCAAAAATAACACCCTGAATTTTCTAAAAACTATAAAAAATGGCCCCAAAATATAAAAACTTCAAAAAGTTATAACTCACAAACTACTTATGAAACGTACGTACCTTCACATAATTTAACATTTCATATAAATTCATTATGATTGATTCACAAAACTCAGTCAAAGTTTCTAAATTAAATTCAAAAATATCTTCTTCTTCTTTTTTCCAATGGGAAGGTTGTAAGATACGAAATTTTACAGGACTATACCACACTATAAAAATAGTGTACAGTTATTTTTCAAAGCCTAACTCCATCATATCAGATAAAAATTTAAAAACTGAAAAAAATTACATAAAATTTCTCTATCCAAAAGAGAGTATGTAGTGTTTGTGTTCGTCTGGAGTTGATGGAGCACATCCGGATGGAGAAAAAAACTGAATAGGGCAAATTCTGTGAATAATAAATTTATGTTTTATTTGATTTGAATATGGTAAGATCGGATGAAACTTTATGTCAGATCAATACTTTTGGGAGATGATGATGTATTATTTTATTATTGTTAGTTAGTGGAGTAATGATTGAATGATTATATATTAATTATTTTTTGTAATACATAAATAATTTTAAAAAAATAAACTTGATAGTGTATAATATTTTTAAACAAATTAAATTAATACTACCTCCGTCCCCCAAAAGTTTGCGGTACTTTTGGGGGCACGACTTTTAAGAAAAAGTGTAATTAGTAGAATGTGTATGGTGGAGATTGTGAGGTAAAGATTTTGAAGGTGGAGATTTAAAGGAATATTTCCATTTTGGGAGTGTGCAAACTTTTGTGGGACGGAGGTAGTAATAAATAATATAAAAATTGTGTATATATAATATTTTTTTTATATATAAATAAATAATTTGATAATAAATTATGTATATATAATAAAAAAATATAAATATAACTATAATCTTAATTAATTATATATACATAGTTTACATATATTAATAATTAATATATCTATTACAATATTCTAATATATATAAAAAATATATATAATTAAAATTAATTATTATTTTTATATTAGTTGATATGAATTAAATAAAATATATATAAAATATGTGAAAAAGATATAAATAAAATATATATTTGATATGTAAGATAAAATTGATGTGATTTATATTGAATTATGTGAAATATATTTGTAGATGTATAATAGAGAGTAAATGTGTTTTTTTTTTTATGGGATGAGATATACAAATCTGAAAAATGGATGAGATGGGGGATTGGATATATGTCCATCCATAAACATACACTCCCTTAATGTATTTCACTAATCAAGACATTCAAACAAACATATATTCACAGCGTGACAAACATGATAACAAAACAGTCATGCCTTTACAAAAATATATACTCAACCCATATATTTGATGTGTATAAAAATAAAGGCAAATTTATTGAATTAAAGATATTTTGAAATTAAATTATCAAAATAGGGCGAATTTTTTGGGCTTTATCAATTTAAAGGCAGTCGGTACCAGGAGTACCGACTGCCCACGTGTAATTTGCATTGTCCACTTAAGTTGGCTTCTTCGTGTAATGTCGGTCGGTTTTGATCCACTGGAGGGGAATCACAACAGCCAAAATTTCAGTAATAATGTGGAGCTCTCCTCTCCTTGGGTAATGTGATGTACTCTCTTACTGTTTAACCATTTAATTTGGTCCACATAATTATTATCAAAACAAGAGAGATTATATTTAGTAAAATTTATCAAATACAGTTCAAAATTATTACCTTTTTAATAAAAATAAATAATATTTTACTTTTAAAAAATACATATTACAATTATTAAATTAAATAATTCAATCAAAATTAATTTTGTCCAATAACAAATAATTAAAATATTTTAATTTTTTTTACAACTAAAATATTTTAATTTTAAAAGTATACATATTATGACTTTTTATATGCATAACATAATTATTATTCTAACAAGTATATTTCATATACAAAATAATTAAATAATTATCCTATCATACGTACACCCATTTAATTTAAATTTTTTTTGACAAAATTTAAATTAATTTAATAACTTCAATCCATCATACTCCCTCTGTCCCATAATTGATTTCACACTTTCTTTTTCTATCCGTCCCACAATCGTTTTCACACCCTATAAATGGAAACTTTTACTTTAACTTTATCCTCACAATCCAACTAATCTCATTATTTTAATAATATAACTTTACACAACACTCTATTTTTCTTAAAAATTGTGTCATCATAAAGGTGAAAATATCTCTGGGACGGAGGGAGTATAAAATATGTGCCACAAAAATAAATAAATAAATTCAAATATAATAACATATAAATAAATTTAATAACTATTTATTTGTACATAATATGATTCAGTTAGTGGAAACGCTTATGACCACTCGTTCGACTTATTTAATATAAAAATATTTCATATTTAATATAGAAATATTTTATATTTACACAAGTTGTGTAATTCATATTTAATGTAAGAATATAATATTACAATATTTAAGTTTAAACAATCAAAGTTTTAAAAAATATAATATAAATTATCAAATGCATCATAATATATAAATATGCATCATAATGCATGTACTGTATTAAAAAACAATAAATGTCAAAATTATATTTAAAGTTGAAAAATAGCTTTTTATCTTGTATTTTATTATTTTATACATATACACATATACATGCCGTATGTTTATTATTGTTACTAGATAATTATTATAAAAGTTGTCCCACAATCATTTTTTTTTCATAAATAATTAATACAACATTATATATAAATAAATAAGTATATCTTTTGATTTAGTACTGTATCTTGTTAGCGTTTAAATGGTTAAACAGTGAGAGTACATCACACTGCCCAAGGAGAGGAGAGCTCCACATTATTACTGAAATTTTGGCTGCTGTGATTCCCCTCTAGTGGATAGAACCGACACATTACACGAAGTAGCAAACTTAAGTGGAAAATGCAGATTACACGTGGGCAGTCGGTACTCCTGGTATCGACTGCCTTTAAATTGATAAAGCCCAAAAATTTCGCCCTATTTTGATAGTTTAATTTCAAAATACCTCTAATTCAATAATTTGCCAAAAATAAAAGAACTCTAGTATGTAGGAAACATGTTCTTTCCATAAAATATGTCATGAATCAATAAATACAGGATATCAATTTTATGGCTTTGATATTAGTGCTAATATCCAGTAATTCAAGGAATTACTTACTTTAAGTAACAGAGGACAAAATCGAATCTTGTTAGTACTCATGTACATTTTGATTCTCTCTGAATCTTTAAAAATTATTGTAATTGTGTTAATTTTTACAAATGTGTAAGTATTTGAATGAATGTTTTTTCTCTCTTTGTCAGATAATCTATAATCTGACCATAATGTGGGAGTTTTCTATATATTAGGTGATGGAGTAACTCCCATCTATGTTATTTCGAGGAAGTTACATAATTTCTAAAACTATCCCACTTCATATGTAGATTATATATAAATATTATAATAATACAATATCAATAATTATTAAACTTTAATCCATACATATATAAAAGCAGCAGTGTCTGATCAAATTTTAAGTTTATATTTGAGCGAGTGAACACTCACGCGCTCTATTGTGAAATAGCGCATGAGACACTCCACTTCATATGCTACATAATTAAAAATAAAATATTATTCCATTGACAATTGTAACTTGCAGAATGTAATGATTATGTTTGCAGAATTACATTTGAATATATATTTCTCATGTCTATCTGTAAATTTGATTATATATATATATATATTATTTTGGGATACATGCAATACTATAATCATTACAGCCGTATTGTCAGATTAATTATTAGACACCTACAATCTAAAATCATAATTAAAACTGCAACACATTAAACTAATTAAAAAATTAAAATAATTAAAAAATACAATTAAAAAATGTCTACCCATCAAAATATACACGTAACATATAAATGCAAATCAAATCTAAATAACAAAAAATAAAAACTAACGCATATAAAACTAAAAACATTATGAATAATTTAAGGAGAAAAAAAATTATCATTGGAAAAATCTTGATATTCAAGTTACTTCATTTTCTGATGCTTAAAACAACTCGGGTCTCTTCGATTTATGCAGCAAGGCATGCATGCTTCTGCATAAGTAATTAATTAATCATGATATACAACATAAAATATATTATATTATTCTAAATGGATAAAAATAAACTTAAAAAATCAAGACTTTACTAACTGAATAAGATAGTGGGTCAACTGAAGAATTTGCAAGAAAAATCAAGACTTTACCAACTTCACTTATAATGATATACAACATAAAATATAATATATTATTTTTAATGCATGAATTTGCATCAAATCATTCTAAAAAAAATGAAGCAATTATCTGCAAGAAAATGATTTAAAGTAATTTCAAATTAATTGGTTTCTATATCAAGAGTTTGTCAGCATTCTAATGATTTAAAGTAATTTCAAATTATTTGGTTTCTATATCAAGAGTTTGCCAGCATTCTACGCTAAGGAAAAAAAATAAACTGAAAATAAATAACTACTCTGCATTTAGTCCCTCTAAAAATTAATAATTTAACATTCATAAATAGAAATATATGCAAATGTTATTTCTTTAAGATAATTCTTCCAGAGGGACATACATGCATAAACAGAAAATAATAGAAAAAGAAAAAAGCCTTAACAAATAAAAAAATTATTTATCAGCCAAATTAGTCACATTGATTCTTAAGAAAGATTGCACACTTTCTGCAGATAGATCAAATCTTTTAGGCATGCACAAAGGCAGCAAAATCCATAAAAGTCTGTTCATGTTCCTAAAAAAGGTCTATAAATACAACTGGATGCAACATTCACAACTCACTTTCATCATAACTTACCAAAGCAGAAAGCATTCTATTGCACATTTGAGAAGGTGTAATGGGTTCACTTTTCAAGCTTGTGAGTGAGATCAACTCATCCAAAACTGAATGGGCCATGAAACTTCGTCTAGTGCAATCATATCGAGTTCCTGCAGTTGCAAATCGATGATCAGCAGAGTCTCTAAAATGTGTATTTCATTATATGCAGGTAGAATATTAGATTTTATTTTTGTATGCTTCACAAATTGATATAGAAATTTAGCTCACTTATTTTCACATGGTACTTGTGCAAGGAGAAAGAGTGCATGCAACCATGAAAGGAGATCAACTTAACAAGTTCTCCCCATTGTTGATTGAAGAAAGGTTGTATGCAATCAAGAATTTCATTGTGACGTTTAACAAGCACAGATACCGCACTACGTCAAATAGAAAATTGATTATCTTCATCCAATAAACCAAAGTTATTGAGGCCATTGATGAGAAGTTCCCCTCGGTGCTGTACAATTTCAAACAATTCAACTATCTCTCTGATATTGAAAATTTTTAATGAAGCTGAACTGTTTGGTAATCATTCAATTTTTTAAAAATTTTAATGTTCCTTATCAAGGCCATTTCTAATTGACTTTGATTTTTTATTTTTACAGATGTGATTGGTAGAGTTGTTACTGCCAATCGACCTAAACTTATAAACAATATAGGCGTAGAGATAAAAGTAATGGAGATTATACTCGAGGACACTCAATAATGATCATTTACACTCTTACTATAACTCAATTAAGTGCTTATAATTTTTAGAACAAATTAAATATTATGTTCATATTGTAGGAGGACTCAAATGTATTGTTCATTGTGGGAGGAATATTCTGACCAAATGGAGGCATATGATGTTGGGCAGGAACCTCCTATTTTAATAGTGCAGTTTTGTAGGGGAATGATTTTTAATGGTAAACATATCTAAATTTTCTAATGTCAAATGCATTTCTTGACACCCACAGATTATTTTGTATGAATAATAGACCGGGTGGCACTCTCGACAACGTATAATGCTACCAAACTTAGCTTCAACCTGGAATGTGCGGAGGTTGAAAATTTCAAGCAAAGGTATTGCCAAATACTTGAAAGTTTCAATTTACATCATTAGTATTTTTTAATTAAATTGTACATCATAGTATTTTTTTTTGTTATATTGTTAAATGTTTTATGCTGATTCCACTCCAATAAGTGTTTCAAGTCCAGTTTCAATTGGTTCTTCCACAACTACAAAAGAACTAACTACTGAAAGTCTTAAAATCAAGACAATTGAACAGTTGACTCAAGATAGAGAGATATATTTGCAAATATTTTAATAATTTCAGTTAACTATTCTCAAAGAATTATACTTTATTTTAATTATATAAATGTTCAACTCTTTTAGGTTGGAAGTTTTTGGGTTTTAGCAAGAATAGTTTCAATTGAGACTATTGGTGGGTGGTGGTACATTTCATGCAGAATTTGCAAAAAGAAACTGAAGAAAGAATACGATAAATTCAAGTGTGAAGGCTGCAAGAAGATAGTGTCTTATGGAACCCCTAGGTTATCACAATTCTATTTAAATTTTAAAAAAAATTACTAACAAATAGAACTTAATAAAATGTACTAACATATTTAGGTATTTCAGGTATAAAATTGAAGTACGAGTTCAAGATGAGACTGATAATGTTGTTTTCACCCTATGGGACCAGCAGTGCATAACTCTCATAGGGAAAACAGTTATACAAATTTTGGAGGATCAAAACAACCTAGACGTGTTGATACCCGATGCTTTGTATCGTATACTCAATGCAGAAGCCTTTTTTGTGTTCAAGTCAATCCAGAGCAGATTACAGGTTACATTGAAGCTTACAGTGTCAAAAAATTAACAAAGAAAAAGAATATGCTCAACGAGTTTTGTTCTAATGGAAGTCAGGTTGTTTTTTGACTATATAAAACATATATTTTCAAATTTTAGCATATCATACTTTATTATTCTACTCAAATTTTACCATAGAGTGTTGTTGAATACTCTTATCAATTTTATTGCAGGAAGGCACTTCAAAAAGTCAAACCTTGATAGACTTCAATGAAGGTACAAGTCTAAAGAGAAAACTCAATGATGAATTCTCTCATTTTGTTGCAGAAAAAAAGAAAACAATGGTGATAAAAGGAAGAAGAGGATAACCTGCATGTGTAGGACTAGAAAATTTCTAAATCACTTTTCAACATTAAACAATTGTATATCTATTATATTATTATTATTGTTGGATTAATGTGCTTAATACTATTTATATAATTTTATTGTAGAAAGGTTAGACAGTGATAGAGTTCGATGAAACTGCAAGCCTACAAAGAAAACTCATTGATGAGTTTTCTCCTTCTATTGCAGAAAAAAAGTCAGCAGTGGTGATCAAAGAAGAAAAAGAGGACAACCAGCATGTGTAGGACTTGAAGCATTCTAATGCTTTTTTGACATTAAACAAGTAACTATTTACCTATTTTGTTGTTTTTATTGCTTATTAGTCGAAGCTGGTTATTTTTGTAGTTTTTTGACAATGTGATGATCAGAACTATCTATGAATTTAAAATTTCTCATCTTCCATCCAGTCTTTTAAGTTCTATTACTGTTCATATCTTCCAACTTTATATTGAAAACACACTCAAATAACTTTCAATCAAAGATCAAATTCATATGCAAACCAATAACATATAATATATAACACTAAATCTCCCCTCCACAACAAAAAATGAAAAGAATTATTTCAATGCACATATAAAGAAAATAATCTAATAATGTAAACTTGTTTGAATTTTGCCCTATAATGCATTCCTTGACCCATATAATCTTCTTCTATTGTTGTTAACAACAACTCTTAAGTTTCTGAAACACATCATTTTAAAACAACAGATTCAGTTTAAAAAATATATTTAGTACATGCTCAAAAGAAAGAATTTATGATATGTAAAAGAAAATGATATAAATATATAGTAAATAAAAGAAATTTGATACACATCTACAAACTAATAAAAGACATCAATACATAAAATATACAGAACATAAGCACATATAAAAAAGAAAATCTGAAATGAATTTATAGATAATTGAACACATCTGAGTTGGAAAAGATATGTGAAAGACTCAAATTATGTGACTATGCTAATTAGCAAAAAATTGTGTGCACATTGTTCTTTTATGTGGTTACATAATAAATATATACATATACATAATGTTCACTAATATCAAATGCACATTCAACTTCAATTTATATTGAATATTTATTATTTTAGTTATTAGCTCTAATACTATAACGATTTAATTGATAATAATTTTTTAATGATTATTCTTTTATAGGGAAAAGTGAACAAGAAAATCAACACAAATTGAAAATCAGAGAAGATCAAACATCCTTGGAATGAAAAGGGACAGAGCTGAATATATTGAAAAAGGTACGTTCATCTCAAATTTAGTTCATATACACCCATAAGAAGCTTGTGAGAATAAGTTCATCTCAAAATAAGTTCTAATATTCACATAACTTTATATCATCAACAACTAATCAGATATAATAGCAGAACTATATCAAATTTTGAACTAAAAGCATTTCATGCAAATAAATTTGGACCTTTATTCTATGAATGCTGATAAAATTCAAGAAAAGCCCTCATTTTGCCAACTCCACTTCTGCTCCATATACAATTGATGAACAATCTGTAAAAATAACAGAACCACTTCAATTTGTGTGAATTAAGGTAAGAATTAAACATTTGTTTGGGTAGAAGGAGGGGGGTTGGGAAGGGGGCACCTTTATTTAGCCATAGGAGCAGGGGTTTTTTGGTGGGTTGAAATAGGGCCTCAAAGAACCAATAGAAAAGGACCCTCCCATGAGGCTCATTAACTCTAATAAAAGTAAAACTTGAGAAGTGTGAAAATTGAGGTAGCTGGCCAAACAGGTAGTTTAATTACTCTATCATATTCATACATAATAAAAAAAAGTAACAATTAAAGATCAAGAATAGACTCACTTGAAAGCACCAGGAAAAACCATCCTCTTGACTTTGTCGTATGGTGGGGGTACACCCTCATAAACCTCAGGTGTGTAAGGGCTTGCTTCTCCTCTCTTAGTATTGTGAGGGATCAATGGACCATCCTATTAGAAAAAGACGTTAGAATATGACAATCAAAATAAATCATTCTAAGCATAAGAAACAAAATATATAAAAGTATAACATGCATTAGTAGCTTAATAATCTCATTATTATTATCAAAATTAGTAAGTTAACAGTAGGCAATTGCATTGATAACAAAAATATTAAGCATAGTGTTATACCTTTCTTGGAAAGTCAACATTAAGCATAAGGACAGGGGCCTTATCTCACACAAGCTCACCCCAGTGTAATAATCCCTTGGCAGATAAAAGCCCCTTAATAGGGCCAAATTGTCCAAACGACATTCTCAAATCTTCAGGCCTGCAAAAAAAGAAATTAAATTATCAGCACTGCAACACTAAGCCTAACTGTTTTGTTCGATTAAAACTCATTATAAATAGAAAATACTGATGTGGTTAAAAGGAAAAGTACACCAAACTAACTTGCAACCATGGTGAAGGTTTCAGACTAAGAGACTAGTGGAGCATCTCCTCTCCCACCACCATGACTTCCTCTTGGAGGGCTCCATCCTCTTCTCCCATATTGGAAAAGTGGTTCAAATCCTGGAAGAAGGAAAGTTTAGAACTAATGTCAAAAAGGTATTTATAACACATAAAGGAACAAAAAAGAATGATTATCTAGACCTAATACAAGATAAATAACTATCATATCAGCTATCAAACCATATTATTCATCATTTCATTCCCATTAAAATGGGATCTGATGCCATCAAGCTTTCATAGCAGCTATTAAGCCATATTTGCCATCATTTCATTTCAATATATGTACTCCTTTTATAAGGTAAAAGTGATATCCCTCCCATTATACCATCAAAAACCCTGGACTTGTGACAAAATCTTTTACCATATAATAATATGTGCCAACACATGATTTTAATCACCACAGATGAGCACAAATTGGAATATTGTAAAACACAAATGTGCACAAAATGGCAATAGAGGGGAGACAAACATACACATATGATACTAAGAAACAGCAGTAGCAAGTTAAATGCAAAATCAGTACAGTAAGAAATCCAGTATTTCATACAAGTCATCTTTAGAAAAATATCAACGCTCTCTGCACATAAAGAAGATTACTGAAATTAAAAAAAATTAAACGAACTGATGTCATGCAAATGTTCTCCTAAGATTTGGAGATACATATATTATCCGATCTAAAAAAATAAAAAGAACTCGAAGATCAGAAAGCCAAGAGCAAATCTTACCATCACGAGTTCGATCTTACGTTCTCCGTTCTAAATATATATTTGAACCTGTGAAGTATCAGGAAAAAAAAACTTTTCAATTCCAAACCCAAAAAATAATAGGAAATAAACTTCAGATTACTGAGATAGAAGAAATTAAACGAAAATAATATCATGCAAAAGTTTTCCTAATAAATTTTTTAGGTCTTGCAAAAAAGTTAATGGAGACCGATGTTCTGCAAAAAAATCACTTAGATCTGGAGAAATATAATAAAAACACAAGCTAAAAAAATTGATCTGACAATGGATTTATTAATGAGAGAGTGTTTAAAGATATTTACGGTTTAAAATATCATCGGGTGAACGTATGCAGAGAGATGACAGGGTTGTACGGATGTGAGTGGATGTGGAAAAGTCTGGTTGAATTTCCGGCGTAGCACCACGGTATTGAAATGAGGGAGAGAAAGGTATGGTGAAACCGGGATATTCTAGCGATGGAGTGAGATATCGGGGAGGTTTGGGATGAGCTGAGGTGGAGACAGTGGTGCGGTGGAGGAATAGAGCAATTCCAGCGGATTCCGGCATTGGGTTGGACTTTGGAAATCACAACCTGAGGGGGTGGAACTTTCCAGATGCAACGTAATATGGTGTTGAGTGGTGGGAGTTGTAATGACATTACTCCCAATTATCTCTCTCTCCCTCCCTCTACATCTGAGATTGAAAAAAATAAGAGCAGACAAACAGACCACTTCTTCTCTTTTTTTTTCAGTAAAAGACAGGTGTTAAGAATGGTACACCCATCTCTAATTTTTGGAAAAAATACCAAAAAAGAAAAAAAGAAAAAAATAAAGAAATAGATTTGTAAAATGTCAAATACAAAATAAAAAGAAAATAATCTGTTGATAAATAAAAAGAAAAAAATGTGAACAGAGCTTGTTTAAAAAAATTAATTTTTTTTAAAAACTAATTTTTTCAATTATATTTTTTTTTATGAAGGGTGCTGAGAAGTTATGGAAGAAAAGAAATTAAATGAAAAATGAAAGAAAAGAGAAATAGAGAAAAGAAATGAAGAAAGATGAGAGAAAAGAATGGTGGCGTAGTGGGGCGTGTGGTAGAAAGAGAGAGAAGAGATAAAAAAAATTAGGTATTTAGATACGTGTGTGTACTCAGTACAGATGAGGGTGCTTATAAACGTGTGTGTACACAGTACAGGTAAGGGTGCTTATAACCTGGGCCAATAAAAATATAACTCAATTTTTTTATCTATTTCCTTTTACATAATCATGGTTCATAATTAATGTATATATATTAAAATTAAATTGTACTACTATTATTTCCTAAGTAAATATTTTTTTTCATCTTAAATCATTTAACTGTTTGATAATCAGTGAAATAAAATACAATAAAAACTATAAATTTTTGTTTGAAATAATTAATAAATATTGATGTCATTATTTTTTTAAATAATTAAGTGATGTTATTTATTATATTATATATTTTAATATAGATAATGTACGTGATGATATATTTCGAGATGATCGAACGAAGCAAGCTAGAGCAACGAGAAAATTAATAATGCATTTGAGGACAGGAGGTACACTAAGTGCTTTTTTTCTTCATGTTATATAATGTGTGCACTAATTTAATTTTTATAGATATAATCTAATTTTTTTCCACTCACAGATACATATGATCAAGGTAAACAAGCTAGACATAGGAGAAAATTAATTATGGATCAGAAGAAATTGCTTAAAATAAAAGGTATGTTGTTTAATAGTTTGATAATTTTTATGTATAGTTAGTGTACATTTAAGACATGTTTTAGATTAGTACTTAATAATAAGAAGTGTTTTTGAAATTTAAAATTTGGGTCACACCAACTTTAAAAAAAAAAAAAAAACACTTCTCACTATATAAATAGAGATCTAAAACAGGTACTAAAAGGTACATTAAGTGTTTTTTGTGTAATTTTCTAATTATTATTAATTAATTTAAAAAAAATCTTGCCTATATAACTAATATGTATTATGTCACATTATTTTTTAGTTGTTGATCAACACAAATTCTCTCTAGCAGCCAATGTTTGTGAATCATCATTTGCTTTAATCCACTATGGTACATACTAGCTACTTCAAAGATTTTTTTTATATGTTGTATAGATGATGATTCAAATGCAATTAATCCTTACATGCTTTTACAATGTAGAGAATAAACACTTGGTCGATGAAATTCAACCATCCTCTAAAGGTAATAGACACTGACATAATTTTTTATAATTACATGATAAATAAACTCATTATTAATATACTTTATTTAATTTCATATTATTGGGAAATTGGTGACCCAACTTGGAAATGAAAACTTTGTGGAGCATTTTTTTTGGTACGATGAAAGGGTAGATGCTCGATCTAAAACAAAAAATCCAATATACTCAGGTTGTTGCATGCATGGTAAAATCCAACTACCGGCAATGAAAGAACCCCCTGAAGTTCTACGTGGACTCCTAACTGGAAATTCAGAAAAGAGAAAACATTTTTTTCAAAATATTCGGCCATATAATAATATGTTTTCCTTTACATCAATGGGGGAAAAGATTGATTCAATACCAAATTAGTCAAGCGGTCCTCCCGTGTTCAAGTTGCATGGACAAAATTATCATCTTATGGGAAGTCTCTTACCAATAGAAGGAAACACTCCAAAGTTTGCTCAACTTTATATTTATGACATTGATAATGAAATCAACAATCGAATCAGAAGTGTGAGGTTAGATAATTTATCTCTGTTGTAGATTTAACACTGAAAAAAAATCATAATTACCTCATTATTTTTATTATTAACATCGTTCATTCTTCATTGTATAGGCAAAAGGAGAATGTAAATACCCTACATGCAGAAATTGTCTCTGATCTAAAAGAGATGTTAGATGAACATAACATCTTGGTTAAGACATTTAGAACAGCAAGAGAGTTTTTGATTCAAGAAGAACCTTCAAATATTAAATTGAGGTTGGTTGGTCGAAGGGGAAGAGATGCGCGTAGATATAACATGCCAACTGCTTCTGAAGTTGCTGCATTGATAGTGGATGATTTTGATGAGTGTATGGGTGATAGAGACATTATAGTTGAGACGCGATCTGGACTATTGAAGCGGATTAATGAATTGAATGTGGCATACCTTGTTCTGCATTATCCATTCCTTTTTCCATATGGTGAGGATGGTTACAGAGAGGACATTCCACTCTCAATATAATCTTCATCTGTTGAAAATGGTAGAAAAAGGGTCAGTATTAGAGAATGGTTCGCGTTTTGACTGAACGAGAGAGAACATGAGCCTCCTTTTATTTCGTATCGGAAAGACTGACACAACATTTTATTGTGGATGCATACACCATGGTCGAATCTGCAAGACTTACATATGTTAGGACCCATTAGAAGCAATTACGTTGTGAGCTCTATAAAGGGTTGGTTGAAGCACTCATTCGAGGTGAAAATGATCTATGTATAATGGGAACTCGAGTTATATTACCAGCCACTTTTATCGGAGGTGCCCGTTATATGATTCAGAATTACCAAGATGCAATAGCGATATGTAGATGGGCTGGTTATCCAGATCTATTTATCACTTTCACGTGCAACCCAAAATAGCCTGAGATAGTTTGATATTAAAAAAAAATGGATGTAAGGCAGAAAATCGTCCTGATACAGTATGTCGAGTTTTCAAGATGAAGTTAGATGGGTTGATAAGAGATCTCCGCAAGAATAAAATATTTAGGACTGTTAGAGCAATGGTGTACACGGTTGAGTTCCAAAAACGCTGACTTCCACATGCACATATTCTAATTTTTCTTAAGAGGGGAGATAAATACCCAGCACATGGTGATATTGATCGTATAATATCAGCTGAGGTTCCAAATCAACAAAGTGATCCAGATTATTATAATATCGTTAGAGATTTTATGATGCACGGTCCATGTGGTGCTGTAAAACCAGAATCTCCATGCATGTCTGAGAATCGATGTACTAAACATTTTCCAAGAAAATTAATTGAAACAACCACAGTAGATAAAGAAAGGTTTCCTATGTACAGACGTCGAAATGATGGCAAAACTGTGGTGAAGAGCAGAATTGAACTGGATAATAGGTACATTGTTCCGCATAATCGATACTCATTATTGAAGTACGGTGCTCAGCTAAATGTGGAATGGTGCAATCAGTCCAGATCGATAAAATATTTATTCAAGTATGTTAATAAAGGGCATGATTGGGTCACTGCATCATTTTACAAGAGTGCTAACGAGGATGGGATAATGTCAAATATTGACGAGATCAACATGTACTATGATTATAGGTACATATCACCTTGTGAGGTAATGTGGCGTATATTAGGTTATGATATTCAGTATCGCGATCCTCCAGTTGAACGCCTAAGCTTTTACCTTCCGGATGAGCAATCTGTCATCTTCTCAGATTCAGACCCAATCGATGAAGTTCTTCAGCAACCTTCGGTGAATGGAAGTATGTTTCTAGCTTCGTTTGAGGTAAACAAAAAATACAAAGAGGATGGAGATTTGACCTATAAAGAAGGTACAAATTTGACATATGCCGAGTTTCCTCAATATTTTGTTTGGAAAACATCAAAGAGAGAGTGGGCAAAGAGGCAACGAGGTTTCTCCATAGGGCGGATTTTCTATGTGCCTCCTGGAAGTGGTGAGCTATACTATTTAAGGTGTTTGCTTAATGTTGTGCGCGGTGCCACGAGTTTTGATGATATAAAAACAGTTGATGGTGTGATGCATGCGACTTTTTCGTGATGCTTGCTATGCACATGGTCTTTTGGATGACGATAAGAAGTACTCTAATGGTATTAGAGAAACTAGCCAATGCGCGTCATCTAATGCTCTAAGGTATCTTTTTATCACGTTGTTGTGTTCTGATTGCTTGAGTCGCCCTGAAGATGTATGGGAGAAATATTGGACTCATCTATCAGATGATATTCTGTACAAACAACGTAAATTACTGAATCACCAAGACACATTTAACATCCCTTATTTTAATATAAGCGTTTGAAAAAAAATTCATGTTATGTATATATGTTTATTTTAACCGTATAGTAATCCAGATTTTTTTGAAATAAAGCTGTCACTAACGGAGGATGAAATAAAGAATCTTACTTTGGTTGAAATTGAAAAGATGATGAGAAAATTTGGAAAGTCGTTGAGAGATTACGGAGCAATGTCATTTCCAGATATGTTAAGTGCATCTTCTATGCATAATAACCTGGTATATGATGAATTAAGTTATGATCGTGTAGCTTTAGCGGAGGAGCATAGACATTTGGTGGCTAATTTAACTGATGAGCAACGCCATGTTTATGATACAATAATGGAGACGATAGATTCATATTGTGGAGGTGTATTTTTTATGTATGGTTACAGAGGTACATGAAAGACGTACTTGTGGAGGACATTATCTACGGCAATTAGGTTGAGGGGGGAAATTGTTCTGAATGTGGCTTCGAGTGGGATAGCTTCACTTTTGCTTCCCGGTGGCCGAACTGCTCATTCAAGATTTAAAATCCTTCTAAATCCGAATGAGAACTCAACGTGTTCGATCAAACAGGACAGTCAACTAGCAGAACTTATTGTTAGAGCAAGCCTTATTGTCTGGGATGAAGCTTCGATGATGCACATATACTGTTTTGAAGCATTAGACATAACACTTAAAGATATTATGCAGTTGAGCAATCCAATGAATAAGGACAAACCATTTGGAGGAAAAACTGTTGTTTAGTTGAGCAATCCAATGAATAAGGACAAACCATTTGGAGGAAAAACTGTTGTTTTTTTAGGAGATTTTCGCCAAATTTTACCAGTGATACCTAAAGGAACCCGACAGGACATTGTCTATGCAACCATTAATTCTTCAAATATATAGAGGGACTGCAAAGTATTGAAATTAACTAAAAATATGGGTTGCAGATGTAGGGTTCAACAATTGAGCATAACTAATTAAAAGAGTTCTCTGAGGGTATGTTTGGTTTAGGGGAGTAAATAGTCAATCCCCCAAACACAGGACTATTCCGGCCAAAACATGCATGTTTTGGCCGGAATAGTCCTGTGTTTGGGGGATTGGCTATTTAGTCTCCTAAACCAAACATACCCTGAATGGATTGCACGTATCGGGGATGGAGCAATTGGGGTTGAAACTGATGATCATGCAATTGTTGAAATTCCTGAAGATCTCATAGTAAAATCTTCAGGTGATCTAATTTTATCCATCGTGCATAGTACGTATCCATCTTATATGAATTCAGTTGGCAATATGAGATTTTTTAAGGATCGTGCTATACTGGCACTAACACTTGATGTTGTTGATAGCGTGAACGAATATATATCTTCATTGGATTCTGGTGGTGCAAGGACATATTTAAGTTCTGATAGTGGATTCAAGTATGATGCTAATGTGGATGTATTGACTGATGTACACACTCTAGAGTTTTTGAATGGAATAAGATGTTCAGGTGTTCCTAGTCACGAGCTCAAATTGAAGGTTGGCACTCCTGTGATGTTGTTGAGAAATATAGATCATTCACTTGATTTGTGTAATGGCACTCGACTGGTAATTACCAAGCTTGGATCGCATGTCTTGGAAGCGAAGATAATGTGTGGAAACAATCCAGGCCATAAAGTTCTGATCCCAAGAATGTCATTAACTCCATCAGATCCAAGGTTACCGTTTAGGTTCCAAAGAAGACAGTTTCCCTTGATCATATTGTATGCTATGACAATAAACAAAAATCAAGGTCAGTCACTCACTCATGTTGGTCTGTTATTGAATAAACCCATTTTTAGTCTCGGCCAGTTGTACGTTGCAATATCACGAGTGACTAACCGCAAATGGCTTAAAATTTTAATTCGTGAAGAAGATGGTGAAAATAGCCAATCAATAAAAAATGTTGTATATAAGAAAGTCTTTCGAAATTTGTAATTTTTTTTTTGTGTAGTAGTTCGTGCATTTGCTTCAACCAATATTTATTTATTTAATTTTATTTTATATGCAACTAATTTATTAAGTTCTTATATCATTCAATAATGAGCAACACTTGTGTAGAAATTTCTACCGTAGAAATCTTTCTAAAAAGACAAGACTGCCCTTACTTTCATATTTTGCTTGTGCCATTTCGCTGATGCCATTTCGAAAGGTATACTCAGAATAATCCCATGTGCGCGTATCTTATCCTATATAACCACTGATAATAAATAGCCATGTAAAGTCTCGGTATACTTTCTATCAACTATAGAATCAATCCTCAATTCATCAATCTACCAATGAGATAGAAATACATATGATAATATTTTGCTAATGCGACTTTAATCCTTTTTTACGTTGTTTTATTTTTTGTTTATTTGAAATTGGACGTGTATTAATTTTATATTATATAAAAATATTTATTGTATAAAAATAAATGAATATATGTAAAAAATAATAACATTTTATATGATAGTAACATACATTTGTTCTAATTGTAACACACATTTGTTCTAATTGTAACACACATTTGTTCCTCAATTTGTGTTACTATATGGGCAAACATATGTTACTATAAGCGCAAAATGAGTTTTTATAAGACTTAATATGTGTTTCTTATGTATTCATCATCCTTTTAAAATACAGGTTTATTGAATAATGTAGTAATATATTTTTTACTATTTTATGTGTTACTATATGAAGAATTAATTATTTCTATAAAATAAATAATATATTTGTTGTGAAAAACTAATATTTATTCTTATAGTAACACACATTTACTCATTATATTATATAAAAATATTTATTCTATAAAAATAATTGAATGTATGTAAGAAGATTAATATTTTATATGATAGTAACATACATTTATTCTAATTGTAACACACATTCGCTCCTAATTTTGTGTTACTATATGGCAAATGCATGTTACTATCATATAAAATATAATTTTATATAAATAAATAAATATATTTGTGAAAAACTAATATTTATTCTTATAGTACGTAACACACATTTTACTCTTTATATTATATTAAAATATTTTCTCTATAAAAATAAATGAATATATGTAAAAAGAACAACATTTTATATTATAGTAACATACATTTGCTCTAATTGTAACATACATTTCTTCCCAATATGTGTTACTATATAGACAAATGTGTGTTACATTAAATACAAAATGAGTTTTTTATAATAATAAATATGTATTTGTTATTTATTCATCATCCCTTTAAACTATAGGTATATTGAATCATGTAGTAATACACTTTTTACTATTTTTATATATGTTATTTTATGAAAAAATAATTATTTCTATAAAAATAAATAATATGTTTTGAGAAAATAATATTTATTCTTATAGTAACATATATTTTACTCTTTATATTATATAAAAATATTTTTTCTATAAAAATAAATGAATATATGTAAAAATAATACATTTTATATGATAGTAACATACATTTGCTCTAATTGTAACACATATTTGCTCCTTATTTTGTATTACTAAATAGGCAAATATGTGTTACTATATGAACAAATGTATGTTACTTTAAGGATAAAATATAATTTTATAAAAATAAATAAATATATGTGAAATAACAACATTTAATTTGGATAATGACACATATTTTGTCCTATAATAATATACATTTGTCTATATAATAATAAAAAATTAAAAATAAATTTTATAGCTTAAATAAAAAAAATTAAACAAATAAACTTAAAAAAAAGGCATTATTGCATGTGGTAATCCATGCAAGAGTATTCTTCAGCCCAATTACATGCATACCGCATGCGAAAGTAATATTCAGTCCATTAGCGCCCTGCTCAGCGAAATTACGTGAGGGACAGTTCCGTCTTTTTAATATTTTTTAAGTTTATTTTTAGAAATTTCTACCGTAGAAATTTCTGTATAAGTTTTTGTCTTCAATAATATGTTATGACATAACAATATTATTGATAATACATACCGAATTTGTATTAAAACTTGAAAATTTTGTAATTTTATTATTTTTTTGCATTGTAATTACTACTCCTCTGTCCACCAAATTATTTCTCACTTTCATTTTTTGTTTGTACACAAATTTTTTTCCTATTTTCTTATTTGGAAACAACCCACACTCACAATAAAATTTTGGGTCCCACAATTTTCCATTACTTTATCTATCATTTCAATATAATACTACTTTTTATTAAATTTCTTGCCCACAATGAAATGGGAAAAAGATTCATGGACGGAGGGAGTATATTAATGCGTATAAATATGCAAAAAAAAAAATTAATAATAAAATAAATTTCAATATGTATATAATTTTATATCCGTGCACCGTGGGTGAAAATACAAGTTTAATATAAATTAAAACCTCACTCTATTAAAATTTCAAAATAAATATATATTATATCATAAAAATAATTTATATAATACTTTATTTTATATCATTCATAAAAAAATTTAAGTTCTAAAATTTAATAATTATGATTTCTACCGCACGTTTAAATCTCAAAACAAACATTGGAGCCATGATTTAAACATTGGAGAATTAGAGCCATGATTTAAGGGTTTTTTTTTTTTTTTTACATTCATTAGTAGTAGTTCTGCAAATTCATATCACTATCTTGTTTGATTGATATTTATTGAAGGGAGAGAAAACCACCGAATCCTCTCAATCAACAATTCGAGTAATTACACATCCACATCATGGTATTATTATAATCCCCACTCCCAGTTTTAAATGTATACGATTCAATAATTTGTGGATTTTTTTTTTTTTTAAACCTATCACTTGAAGCTCATATATAATTAGGGGTGGCAAAATGGGCCGGCCCAGTTGGCCCGTCTTTCAGGCCAGGCCGGGCCCAAAAATAAGCGGCCCGAAATGAACCGGGCCTATTTGGCCCGGCCCAGTATGCCCGCCGGGCCAACCGGGCTCGGGCTCGGGCCGGGCTTGGCCCGAAAAAAATATTGGCCCGGATTTTTTTTTTTTTTTTTTAATTATGATGTTGCAAATTTGCAATGTACCAAACCAAAAGGCTCAAAACAAAAAACTACACAAACCCTAAATTCCTAATTATAATTTCTAACTTTTTTTTAGTTTAATTCTATTAATGTTTGATTTTTAACCAAAATGAATTGAGTTTCAATAAACTAATATTTATTAATTAGAATTTTCCAAAATGAGTTTAGTTCCCCTGTTTGTTTTCAGGTTCTAAACGTGTGTGT
>JAPKLY010000451.1:208295-235179 GCA_026898435.1 Prunella vulgaris | reverse complement strand
TATTTGGTTGCACTCAAGATTTTGTGATATAATTAATTAAATAATTGTGAGACACTTATAATATTTTATCTTATATAAATCATATATTAATAAAAAAATTGAAAAAATTAATAAATAAAAATTGATTTGATAATAAAATAAATTTAAACTTAGATTTATAATATATTTTCTTTTATATTGAAATGTTATCAATATCTAATTGTGCTAAGTATTTTTACAAGCAAGTGTGCCACGTGTCAGAGAGTGGTACAATCATTATAGGTTATGGTGCAGAAGAATGGTCCAAAACACTATACCAAAATATTTGTCACGTCTAAAGCGGGTAGGGGAGAGGGAACCATTAAACAGTGGGCCCAAAGAAAATTGGATATTATATATTTCCAAACAGATACTTATGGTATATGGCCCAATACCTATCTGGACACTTCTAGATAAAGTTCACACCAAGTGAATTATTTGTTTTACATAAATATCTGCGGTGAATGGATCTATTTTTTTTTATAATATATTAAAAAATAGGACCTGAATATTCTCCCTCATAATTGAGTAGTTCACCCCGTTCATTTCATCACCTTATATTTTTTTCATTGTACATAATCTTTACCATTATATGACTTAATTGATTTGCAAATTCAGTAGTCCACCCCATTTTAAACCAAAAATCCCGCGCCTCAATGAACCCGCGTGCTGGAGAAGGGACAAACCCGCGCGTCACCGAAGAAGGGAGGGACAAGCGCGCCGCCGGAGAAGGGAAAGTTTGAACCCGCGTGCGTGCCCCTGTGAATGTCCGCGACAAGTTACATTATGGACAAAGGTACAAGTTTTGATTTTTGAATGATTTGAATGTGAGTTTCTTGTAGGGTGGTGAAATGAACGGGGAGTGGGGGGTGAACTACTCAATTATGGGAGTGAGAATATCTGGGTCCTAAAAAGTAATATGGAGTATTGTGATAGTTATTTATAAATTTAAAATTGTATATAAAAATATGTAAGTATAGCTTTTAAATATAAATTTATTATTTATAAATGGATCTCAAAATACCCTATAATATCCACCGATATATTAAATAATTTAAATTACGTACAAAAGGTTAAGATTATTTATTATGGATGGAGAGAGTATTTATTTATTTTGTGCAGATAATATTCATACTTTTTATATTAAAATTAATAATTTTATGTTTTTTGGAAGCCTTTCTGGATAGCGAGCTAACATTATAAAATGTTTACATATTATTTTATCTGAATTTGAGCTCGTACATTATTTTATGTATGTTCATTAAGACCATAATATTGTTATATTGAAAAAATTTAGAGAGTTTATATTTGTATAATACTCCCTCAGTCCAGTAAGGGTTTTACCCTACGAAATAATATATTTTTTAAGAAAAATGTATTTTATAGATAAAGTAGTGACATATGGATAAATATGTGTATATGTTTGTGAGTGTGCACATAAATTAATGATTCTTTTATTGTAGTGTGTCAATTTGTGTGGGACGTCCAAATAAGGAGAGTGTAATATAATTTCACAAAAATTGTCTTATAGCTTCATATTTCTTTTAATATTATTTATTACTTCATCCGTAAAAATAAGTTTATTGGGCTTTTCTACGGTCAGGAAGGGGTTTCGCCCTTCCTGACGTCAGTAAACCAATAGAATTTTGACAAATAATATTACATCGCCCTAGGCGACATAGTTTCGCCCCAAGCCAAAAAAATAACTTTTAAAAATTAGAAAATAAAAATTACTGAAATAATCTTTTATAATTTTTTAAAAGTTATTTTTTTTTCTAATTTTTAAAAGTTATTTTAATTAAAATATTATTATATCTTAATATATTTTAATCAAATTAAAATTTATGTTTTCAAAATTAATTCTTACACCCATTGCGACCGAGGCCGGCCCGGACCGAGCCCAAGTGACCCGACGGGCCTAGCGGGCCGGGCTAAATAGGCCCGGTTCTTTTCGGGCCTGTATTTTTTGGGCTCGGGCCTATTTAGCCCGGCCCGCTAGGCCTGTCGGGCCACTCGGGCTCAGGCCGGGCCGGGCCCGGTCACAATGGGTGTAAGAATTAATTTTGAAAATATAAATTTTAATTTGATTAAAATATATTAAGATATAATAATATTTTAATTAAAAGGATAATTTGGTAATTTTAATTTTATTTAATAGTATTAATTAATTTTTTTAACAGTGCGATCGTCTTATGCATAGTAATCACCCTAGTGCAAAGTGCAATCACTTCAAAATAATATTGTACGTTAGATCATGAATCTAACGGTATTTAGGGGGTTTACTGACGTCAGTAAGGCCGAAGTCTTCCTGATCATAGAAAGACCCAAGTTTATTTGTCTTCTTTTACATAAGAAATGGAAAGTATTATAGTTTAAAAAGAATTAGGATTTCATTTTATCTTCATGTTTAGTCTTATGACGGCTCATATCCTAAGATAAAACTTGTAATAAAATACATTTGATAGTAGCCAAAAAAAAATTTAATAATAACATATATCTTAATAAAAATGTGTGAAGATTTTACTTGAATTCGAATTCAAATAAACTCTTTTTTTAAGTATCAACGTTATGCATGTTTTATCACTTCTGTAGAATATGTTTGATTCTATAACAACAATAGTGTACACATGTAATAATAATAATGTGTACGCATAACAGTAGTATTTAATGAAATAGAGTTAAGTAAGCTCAAATTAATACAGAAAATTTTGTGCGGATGGATGAAAATAGAAAATAAAGATATATATTTATTTAAAAAAAGAGCATTATTACCTTCATTTTTCAAATGCTTGTGGTGTTTTTTGAGCTCAGAAATTAAGGAAAAATATAATATGTAGATTGTGTAGGGTGAAAATTTTAAGATAAAACTTTTAAAGAAGTGTAGGTTTCCCATGCAATATTGCACGGTGCAATATATGCCTAAAAAGGAAAATTTTGAAAACTCGCGGGTCGCCTTGGTATCTGGGTCAAAATTCCATAATTCGCGGATCATTCCAAAAACGCAAAAATAATATACATAATACAAAGTTTCATATTTAAGACATAATTCTTACAGTAACACAGATTTAATCATGCAGTAGTACATTTTTATTCATGTAGTAACATATAATGCTACTTATTGTAACATAATTGTATTCTTATAGTAAAATCATATACATAATACAAAATGACACAATTTTATTCGCATAGTGTGGTAAAACACTCTTTTAGCAACACACTTTTCTTAATACAGTATCGAAACACAAATTTAAACATATAGTAACAAAGTTTTGTTAATATAGTAACATATAATACTTCTTATAGTAACACAATTGCCTTAAGACATATTTCTTGTAGTGTAAAAAAATCATACATATTTAAGACATATTTCTTGTAGTAACATAGATTTTAATCATGCAGTATCACATTTTTATTCATGTAGTAACATATAATACTTCTTACAGTAATACATTTTTATTCTTATAGTAACATCATATACTTATTACAATAAAACAATTTTATTCATATAGTATTAAAATATTCTTCTTATAGAAACACATTTTTCTTAATACAAAATATCACATAATATAAAAAATAATATAAATTGCTATATTATTATATGTATTACTATATTTTCAAATTTTGTATACTACAAGATATCATTTATAATACTACTTCTCAAAATAATATTTTCGTATTACAGATGTAATGTGATGGAAATCGTCTGAGAATATCGTTTGAGAGAAGAAACGATTGCCAGAGAATTTCGTATGAGATAAGAAACCGATTGCGCAAATAAATAAAAAATTGAAAGCTGAGAAAAAAATTGACGAAGAAAATGCGGTTATCAATATATATACTAGATCCGTATTATAAAATGAATTGTTAAAATTGGTCAATTGCACAGAGCGGGTTTTGTACAATATTGCATATGAGAATTTGCGTTTAAAGAATATTTTTATTTTAAAATATGTAAAATTAAATTATTAAAAAGTAAGAAAACTTTTTAAAAACGGATAATGATATATTTTTCGCTCCATAATTCGGCCAAAGAGTTTTTATGTATGAGTACTAATTGAGTATATACTTGTTAATGATTGATCAGATTCGGATCCACGTGCATGATGCAAGGATCTGAAAAGTGATTTATGAGACTCCCCAAATGAATTCCAACATTCATTGCTAGATGTGATTTTTTTAAGACGAAAAATTATATAAAAATTTCTACGATAGAAATTTTTAAAAATAAATTAAAAAAACAATTAATACCAAGAGCGCTTCAGTATAAGGGATCTCATGCGAACAACATATCCTGGAATTAACATAAGCTCCAAAGTCAACCACCCACTCCATCCACACAAACACATGCCAGTTCCATGCAAAACAATTTAGAGATTTTGATATTTTTTTTATTTTTTAACTATTGTAAATTTAAAAATAAATTAAATAATATTATATAATAAATTTAAAAATTTGCTCTCAATTTATGTTAGCATAGTAACACGCATTTACCCATTTAGTAACATACATTTGCTCATATAGTAACACAAACTAGAAAGCAAATATGTGTTACTATTAGAGTAAATATGTGTTACTATCTTATAAAATGTTGTTATTTTACATATATTCATTTGTTTTCATAGAATAAATAATTTTTCACATAATGCAAGAGCAAAATGTGTGTTACTATAAGAACAAATATTGATTATCCACACATATTTATATATATTTTATAGATATTGTTGATAGGCGAACTACCCTAAGAAGGTCGTCAGCTTGTGTAGAAGCTACGTTATCAGCTTGGACCAAGGTCAACACTGGGAAGCTCGGCGAGGCTAGAATGAAGCTCGCCCAAGCTCCTGATGGACCAGGTTCAACCACCAACTATGCCAGGAGAGAGGGGGTCGCAGGCGAGCTTCCCCACTCGAAAGGAAGCTCGCCCCTATCCACGGAGGCCAAGCAAGAGTCCACCACTACATTATTCCTAAAAACAACACAAGGCAATGGAGCTCGCCTAGTTCAAGAATCCGGATTGCAAGTGTATAAATAGGACATAGATATGTAGTAGGAAAAGCTGGTAAATGTAGCATGGGTGATGAACTAGGACAAGTGCCAAGGACACTTGTCAACACCTAAAGCCAAACAGGCCCATAGGGTGTCAGCTAACACATGCAGGCCTATATATACGTCTCTCTTGTATCTTTCTCTCTCCATGTGCTCATAATACACAATTACTTTCTCTCTCTAAACTCTCACTTTCTCTCTCTACATTATCCATTCAAGAACAAATATTTCTTAGATTATTGTTTGGTAGAATTACATGTTATAACAGCCATTTAATCACATCACTACGAAATTCTATCAACAATTTGGCGCTAGAGGAAGGGCCCGAACCTCCAATTTTGAAATTTTTTGAGAGCAAAAGTGAGGGTTGTTTGAATATTTGAAGGTGTTCTTGACCAAGACTCAAGAACACTTGAAGATATACATACATTTCCATTCAAACAAAAATCCAGATTTTTGGGCTTGTAGATTCTGCAAAAAGGCTTTTAAACGCGTATGTGTACACAAATAAACTGGATTCTGGATAATTTGTTGCACACAAGGCTGGACAAAAACCTGAACGAAATTACCTTGACTGGAAGTCGACGACCTAAGCAACCTTCACCTGGAAATCAAAACATGTCAAAGGAACAAACCTCGGCGACTACCAGGAGGTGGAAGGGAAACAACCAGAACCAGGTTGAGGGGAAACCTCGCGCCGAGCTCCCCAGAAGAGCAACGCCCCGCGAGCTCCCCCGCGAGATTCATCAGCTCAGGACGAACTGAACCCTGCCTTGAGGGAACTGGCCAACAACCCCGACGAGCTCCGATGCATGATTGCTGCCCTGCAGAGGTTGCAGCAGAGGCAACATGACGAGCTCGCCCTAGTGCCTCGGCGAGCTCTAGCCAATGAGGCCAGGGAGCAGACAAGTCCGACCCAGGGCACTCAGACCCGGGGGCAATACAACAACCTTCTCACTGAGCAAGAGGCGAGCTCCGCTCAAGCTCGCCAGCACAGGGAGCACGCCGGGAAGGCCAAAGTGGCGGAGGGACCAGATCCGCATGATGGGCGAGCTTCGGCCTATACCGGAGCATCCGCCACCCATCAATCGCAGAAGAGGAAAGTCCTCCAGGGCAGATTGGGGCTGAGACACGAAGAAAACAAACGAATGGCGGCCCCTGCTTCATCCCATAGGGGAGAATCGGACCTACAGCCTCGTAGGTCCACCCATGATCGGTTGAGAAGGCCATCAGCTGATAGGTTGGGCCCGAATGGTGGACGCTAATTGCGGCCCGTCACAGAGGAGTCACCCCAGAGCGAGGGACTGCGAGGGTGTGCGTCCACGAGGCGCACGACCTTCGAACAGCCTCCACAGGAGGTGACCCGCAATGACGAGCTGACCACAATGAAAAAGGCCGTCGAGATGCTACAAATGCAAGTAGCAGCCAAATCTAGCGGACCGGATGCCACCACTCTCCCCGCATCTCCTTTGGCACCTGTCGTCCTCAGAGCACCGTTTCAAAAGAAAATCCAATTCCCGGTGATGTCTGCATACGAAGGCGAATCTGACCAGAAGGTCCACCTGGCCAAGTATACAGACTATATGATCTCGGTAGGTGCCACCGACGCCACACAGTGCCGGAACTTCCCGCTGACCCTCGGGGATCGGGCTCATCGCTGGTTCTCATCACTCGCCCCAGGGTCGATTCAATCATTCGGCTAACTCACGCAGGAGTTCCTAGCCCACTTCTCCAGATTCGGGTCTTATCTGACCCAGATGCACCGGCTCGCCAACATGCGCGAAGGCGATAATGAGACCAACCAGCAGTACCTGGAGAGGTTCTATAAGATCCTGCTGGAAGGTGAACCGGTAAGCGAAGATACTAAAATTGAGGTGATGGCTGGACTTAAGAAAGGCACCGAGCTCTGCAAGGAAATGCACCTAGTGTTCCCGAACACCTACACCGAGTTTCGACACAAAGCCGGGGTGTTCGTGGCTATGTAGGAGGCCCTCCTGAAAGAGGTTGGTGTCTCAGAGGAGAAGAAACCGTACGGGAAGAAGTCCGGGGGCACATACAAAGCTCCCCAGAACTTGAAAGCTTTCGGTGACGGAGACGAGTTCAAGGAGAAGCTCAACCAAGTACTCACCGTCTCCATTGACCATGTTTTTACTGCGGTCAAGGACAAAGCCCTGTTGAGCGAACCAAGGAGAATCCGTCAAGACCGCACAAAACTTAACCCCAACAAGTACTGTGCCTACCATCAGTCGATCGGCCACTTCACCAGCGAATGCTGAGACCTCCTCAAGCAATTGTAGAAATTCTACGAGGATGGGAAGTTGGCCGAGTTCGTAAAAAAGGCACCGGCAAAAAGAACCAGGGTGGAGAGAAGGGAGGTGTCAGAGGATGAAGAGGAGGACGAGGACCGGCGTGGACCTCAACATAGGCAAAGTGTACCTCCCCAACCTCAACAAGGCCAAGAGCCCACTCGTGAACTCCTAGTTCTCGAGGAGGGGATCGGAGCTGCCGGAGGTCTCCAGGATGGGAGATCCTTCATTTCCAAAAGCCCAAAGTCCGGGTCGTAAATCTGGTTCAAGAAAGCAGCTCCTGATCCAAGCCCGCCGCACAGCCTACAGCTGAACTGATATTCTCTTCGGCGGACTTGGAGGGGATTCTGACACCCCACAACGACTCGTTGGTGATAAGCGCCAACATTATGAACGTCCGAGTTCACAGGCTACTTGTGGACACCGGCGCATTCACCAACATACTCTTCAAATCCACCTTAGATGCCTTAGGTGATTTTGAGTCGTATATAGAACCTAGCAATGCTAGGATAGTGGGGTTTGGAGAAGCTGTAACCGTCCTCTTAAGTAGTATTAGGTTGAGCGTCCAGCTTGTATCGGCCGAGGACCCGAAGCGGAGACTGACTAGGTTAATATATTTCCTTGTTGTCGACCAGCAGTCCTCCTACAACGGGTTCCTTGGCCGCCCCTTTATCAATGAATTTAAAGCGGCGTGTTCGACCTACTACTATTATCTCAGGTTCCCAACTCCAAAAGGAACCGGGACCATTAAAGTGGATCAGAGAAAGGCTCGTGAATGTTTGCTTCAGATCAAGGATGGCCAGATAAAGAAGTCTGTAACGCAGGTTCACATCCTAGAGGAGGATATAAAGATTCCGGCAGACGAGCCAAACATCCTAGACATCATCTCAACAAAAACTGAGTTGATGGAGGTAGGAAACCTGCCAGAACCTGACCAAGTATCAGAACCTACGCAGGAGGCACAACCGGCACCCATGAAAGGAGTGAAGGAGGCTCAAACTAGCCAAGTGCAGGAACCAGCGCAAGATCAGCAACCCACACCCATGGAAGTGGTCGGGGAGGCTGAAGGCTGAGAACCTGCAGGAGATCAAGAACCGGTGCCAATGGAGGTTGATTAATTCCCCCAAGTCGTAGAGCCATCCCAAGTTGATGAGCCACCAGAAGTAGTGAAAGTTGATGAACCTGTCCAAGTTGAAGGCAAAGCTGATGATCCTGAACCACGTATAGGTCACGAACCTATGCAGATGTCACAAGAAGAATGGAATGAGTTCATCAACGATCCAAGGTGGAAATGTAAAAAAAGAAAGGCCGCAACCATGGACAAATTGACAGCAATCCTGGTGGACCCGAAAAGGGACTTGGAACTTTTCATAAGTTCCGAGTTGCCAGAACCGTACCGGTCAAAGATGGAGCTGTTCCTGATGTCCAACTTGGATGTGTTTGCTTGGTCGCACGAAGATATGACAGGAATCCCTTTGGAACACGCTTGTCACAGACTCAACATAGATCCGACAAGGAGACCTGTCTGCCAAAAACGAAGGAAGTATGTACCAGACAAGTATGCGGCCCTAACCACTGAAGTTGAGGCCAAAGTGCCCCAGGTCAGAGAAGGTGTCCTTTTTAAAGGATCACTAAGCACCTACTGCCCTAGGTTAGTAAAATTCATAAAAAAGACGGTTAAAACGTCTAAGGCAAGGTTCGTGAAACCCAATCGCCCAAAGTGAATTAAACAAAGTACAACTCGCTACCCCAAGTGGTTTAAGACGAGCAATTCGAGGCCCTAAGTGGTGTAAGACGAAGAATACATACTATTCAAATGGAGGTACAATTCATGGTCCTAAGCGACGTAAAACGAACGATTCGCTTATCAAAAGTAGACTAAGACGAACAAATAAGTACCAAAAATATAAAAATGAGCTACTCAAAGGTATAACGCGCGTAAAAATGTAAGTAAACAAGGTTGGAACAAAAGGGTCTGATTTTATTCAAAAATACTTGAGAAACTTTCAAGCCAAAAAATGACGCTTGAGAAATTCCCAAGTATAAGAAGTTGTGCTAGCCACAAAGGTCGGCTAGCTGACCATCTTTGAATTACAAAAAGAGCTCCTTCTGGGCGAGCTACACACAGCCCGACGAGCTTCAACTACTTTAACAAAAAAGCAAAAAAAGCTATGCTAGAAAAATAAAGAAAAACCCTCAAGAGTCAGGAGCAGCGGGGGCATTTGACTGGACGACCTCTGGGGCATCAGCAGCAACCTCCGGGGCAGTAGGGAGGGCGACCTCAGGAGCGACCTCATTTCCCACAACTTGGCCAGCTGGAGGAGAGAGCCTGGGCAAGATGGTAATGTTGCCAGTACACCCACTGGTGTCCAGCTCGCCAAGGTTCAACATCGCACCCCATAAGCATCTTGAAGTTGCTCCATGGTGGGGGGAGTTCGCCCTTCCTCATCAGCGACCTCCTCTTCTGTGATGTTCACCTCCGGGACAGGTATAGTATTGATAACTTTATAATGCATCGGAACGAAGTCGAGAGGGATTCCGAGCTGGGAAGGTCACCAATGTCCAACTCCGTCTCATCGGGGAAGGTGGCCTTCTCCAAACACTCCTTGAAATCGCCTACCACAGCCGCTACCTCATCATCCTTGTGAGCTTGCGCCCACCAAATGGTCCTCAGAACCTCGTCATAACACTGGACGAATCCTTTGTCAGAGGCCTCGGCTTCCACAGATTCCAAGTTTGCCGAGGAAGAGGCATCATTGCGGAGTTCAGCGACCTCGTTGATCTTGGCCGAAATCTCATCCCTCAGCTTCGAGCACTCTTCATTAGCACTCTTAGTCAGACCCCGCTGCAACTCTAGCTCCCTCTTGGTCACCGTATGTTTGCCGACCTCCTTAGCGAGTGTCTCGGTGAAACTCCTCCTCCTTAGCCTTAATTTTGGTGTCTACATCCTGCTGAATCACAACGAGCTTACGTTGGAGGTCACCGAGCTGCTTGAGGGCACTTTGCTCGGAGGCTAGAGATATGGCAGCTTTTTCCTCGGCGAGCTCCGCCAATTTCTTGGCCTTATCGACGGACTCTGCCATCTTGAGAAGACTCGCATTCTTCTCCTAGCGGACTGCTTCCTGCTGAGTTGCCTGGTCAATCACCCTTTGATTGGCGAGGAGGAGCCCGCTGGCATGATACATCGAGAGCCGGGCATTTTCAATCAAGCTTTGATTATCCAAGACTGCCAACTGAGGGGTAGACAAGTACCTCGGCACCTCACTTACGGTGTTCCGAGTTAGGCCACCAGGAAGATTGCGCATTGATGTGAGGGAGAGGGATCTCTCATAAGAGTGAAGAGCCTCGTGCCTATGAGGATAAGCAATGGAAGCATAGCTGCGAAGTCAGAGCACTTGGTTAAAAAGAGATGAAAATACGAAAAACAATAAAGAGTGAAACCAAGTTGGCGAGCTACTTACTGGACCCGCTCAGGATCCCAGCCTAGGATCGTGTCTTCTACTATTTACACCACAAAAGGGGATTCGGAAGGTGGAGACTTTTGAAGAGGTGCAATCGCCAGCGGAGCAGTCGAGTGGGCAGATCCACCCTGTGTGATCTTGTATCAGCTCGCTCGGACCGCTAGGGTTCCTCCTCATCGTGTAGAAGAGTCTGAGCTTTCTTGCAAGCTTGTGAATCGCCCTCGTCGGCTCGGGACCCATCACCACGGGGAAGGCCCCTCTTCGATTGATGAGGAGCTCGCTTAGATGTGGTAGAACCTCGCCCACCTCCTCTATTGGACCGAGCGACCTGTTGTGTCTTCGCGGGGGCTTTTGCCGGAGCTTTGGTTGGCCCCTTCTGAGTCCCAAAGCCGCCAACATCGCCCTTCTTGGAGATGAGCTCTGCTTTCTTGCTCGCCTCTAAAGCGAGAGTCGATGGCAAGGCCAAATTATTGGGGCGTAGAGGACCCATAGCAAACTGGCGATCTAGCACGTGATAAGCTTCCGGGATTTCAACAGTCGGAAACGAGACCCAATCACCACCTGCAAAAAATTGAAATGAAGGAAGGTGTTTAGTAACTTGGCGAGCTACCCACCTAATAAGCGAGCTTCAGTGAGTTGTAAACCTGGAAGTTCAGGACCTTGAATCGTCAAATGATGCGGCAAGGTGTGAAGCCCGGCAAGTTGGAGACAATGGTGTTGGCAAAGGTGGGCGACGTCCCGATCCTCCTTGTTTCTCAAGTAACAGACTGCCCGCACCATGTCGAACTCAGTTGATATCTCAGGCTTACCCCGACTAGACTTGTGGTGCTTCAAGCCTGCAAAAAAGGGGATTAGATTAGTAAATCTAATCCAACCCACGCACACCGAAGGGGGCGACCTACTGCTAGCATCTCCGTATTCCTCAGGTGAGAAAATACGAACTCCTCGCCCGGAGTAGTTGGAAGAAGCTCGCCAATCTCCACCCATCAAGACGAATTGTTCCTTCCAGTGGCGGATCTTGTTCGGAAGGATCCCAAAAAACTTCTCCCCCGGGCGAGCTTTGAGGTAGTAATACCCCTTGCCATCGTTTACTTGCTGGGTCACAGTAAATAATTTGTTGAGCTCGGATGTGCTGCAAGCGTTGGGGGTAAGGTGTGTAATGGCGAGGTTGTTGTCAAACAAGAATTGACCGATGATCGGGTGCAGGGGCAATGTAAGCCCGGCCTCGAGGGTATGAACATTTATAGCTATTAACCCAGCTGGAGGCGCGTCAGCTCGCTCTTTCTTTTCTGGGGCATACAGGAAGATGTCGAGGGGGATCCTATACTTTTCGCGGAGCTGGGGAAGTTGGTACTCATTGATAACACTCCGAACCTCACGCGCTTTATAATCGGATTTGTCCGCTGCATCCCTATAAGTTCGCTTGGAAAAAGGGAAGCTCGCCACATGCTCGGCGACGTACTCCCCCCAATCGAAGGCATGAACAACGTCGGTAGGAACTTGATGTTCAATCAGCTGAGGCTCGGGGAAGCCAATGGATCGGAACCATCCGATGGTGACTTCTTTAGGACCACCTTCTGGCACATTTACTTCGGCGACCTCCTCACCTTCTTCGGCAACCCCTTCGTTACCGCTGTCAACCCTCTCTTCATTGACGACCTCCTCACCTTCCTCCCAAACCTTGCGGTATACGGAGCTGGAGGCCCTCTCCCTCGATTCAGAATGAACCTCGCATGAAAGCTCACCGATATCTGGGCGAGCTACCGATGCCACCTCGGAACTAGAGCCAATTATAATTGGAGTCATTTGGGGAATTGGGCACTATCTGTAATAGGTCACTTTTTGGGATTACGATTCGAGAGGGTCTTGCTTGAAGATTGGTCAGACATGATTAAGGTGAAATGGTGAAAGTATGGTGAATAGCGGCAGTCGGAAAATCCAATGAAGATGGCGGGAAGAACACGAACGGACACCGAAAATATACAAAATTTCCAGAAAACTTGAAGAAAGCAAGGGAAAGAAGAAACAAAAATCTGCAAAAGAAAGAGATGAAGGTAAAAGGAATCAATGTTCTACCTTGAAGAATCCCCAAATCTTGTCGGATGCAAAGGAAATCGATCGCCAGAAATTGCTCTGGAAATTCAGAAGTGTGAAAAGTGAAAACTGAACCTGATTTCTCATATATATAGACGAGGGTGCGAGCTTTAATTTTCTGAAAGCTCAAGGGCCTATTTGCAAAGATTTAAAAGTAGTGGCATGATGGGCGCGGGAAATGAGGCCTAAAAGGACGTGCACGATGCCTCGACTCTCACACCATGTCTGCCCATTAACCTCCATACTGAAGCTCGCCCATGAGCTCGGCACCCAACCAGGAAGTAGTGCGCCAACACTTGAGCCTTCGTCCATAGAGACAGATCAGTTCGCCCACTCATTAGAAGAATCATGATGTGGGCAAGCTGGGGGCAAATGTTGATTAGCGAACTACCCTAAGAAGGTCGCCAACTTGTGTAGAAGCTACGTCATCAGCTTGGACCAAGGTCAACACGAGGAAGCTCAGCGAGGCTAGAATGAAGCTCGCCCAAGCTCCTGATGGACCAGGTTCAACCACCAACTATGCCAGGAGAGAGGGGGTCGCAGGCGAGCTTCCCCTCTCGAAAGGAAGCTCGCCCCTATCCACGGAGGCCAAGCAAGAGTCCACCACTACATTATTCCTAAAAACAACACAAGGCAATGGAGCTCGCCTGGAAGCTCGCCTAGTTCAAGAATCAGGATTGCAAGTGTATAAATAGGACATAGATATGTAGTAGGAAAAGATGGTAAAGGTAGCATGGGTGATGAACTAGGACTAGTGCCAAGGACACTTGTCAACACTTAAAGCCAAACAGGCCCATAGGGTGTCACCTAACACATGCAGACCCATATATACGTCTCTCTTGTATCTTTCTCTCTCCATGTGCTCATAATACACAATTACTTTTTCTCTCTAAACTCTCACTTTCTCTCTCTACATTATCCATTCAAGAACAAATATTTCTTAGATTATTGTTTGGTAGAATTACATGTTATAACAGCCATTTAATCACATCACTACGAAATTCTATCAACAGATATAATTATTTTTTCATATAATAACATATGTATTACATGAAACAATATTCCTAAATTTAAAGAAATGATGAATAAATTAAGAAACACATATTTATTCTCATAAAAATATATTATTGCTCATATAGTAACACACATTTGTCCATATAGTAACACAAACTGGGAGACAAATGTGTGTTACTATTAGAGGAAATGTGTGTTAATATCTTATAAAATGTTATTATTTTACATATATTCATTTGTTTTTGTAGAATAAATAATATTTCACATACTACAAGAGCAAAATGTGTGTTACTATAAGAATAAATGTTGATTATTCACAAATACTTATTTATTTTTATAGATATAATTATTTTTTCATATAATAACATGTGTATTACATGAAATATTATACCTAGATTTAAAGAGATGATGAATAAATTAAGAAACACATATTTATTCTCATAAAAATATATTTTGTCCTTACAGTAACACACATTTGCTCATATAGTAACACAAGTTGGAAGACAATTGTGTGTTACTATTAAAGCAAATGTGTGTTACAGTAAAATTTAATTTGTATTACTATATGTATAAATATTTATTTATAACATAATATTAAATGAATAATTTTTAATCAACACATTAATTTTAAAAAAATAAAAAATGTAAAATTAAAAAAAATACCAACAGCAACTGTTTGGGTTAGGGGTCAGGAGAAATTAGTTAATTACCTTTCATTTTTATATTAATTAATAGTTGGGTTAGAATGGTTTGGGGGTAATTAGATGCGTGGAGTTATAGGAGTTGGGCTTGGGAAGTAATTGATCAGCGTGGGGTTACAAAGAATTGAGCGCGTGTCCGCCAGGCGCGTGTCCACCTTTTTCTTTTTAGTCTATATTTAGTAATTTCTACGGTAAAATTTTTTACACAAGTGTAGCTTTTTTTTAATTATTGGAATTGTACAAAATTGAAACCCAGATTTTCAGAAGGTAGGAAATATTTATGCACGTGATCACATGTAATTGTGCAAAATACAGAGCTTCTTGAAATAAATTTAATAGGTAGGCTGATTTTTTTTTTCAAAATTATGTTTAAATTCTAATTATATATATATATCTATAATTGTGAATATATATATATATATATATACACACAATTTTACATATGCATTTATATGAAAGCTTCGTTTAGTTAAGATCAACTTTATTTTCAGTCAGATTCTCTATTGTCAACAAAACTTGAGGAAAAATATTATAAGAGGATATATTTGTTGAAAACATGAAATATGTTTGATAAATTTCCCAATTGAGTTGGCAGCAAAACCGGATGAGTCAATGAGATGTTTGAATTAAAATATTGAGATATAATAAAACATAAAAAATTTAAAAAACAAAATTGAGATAAAATAAAACATAAAATATATATAATTATATGTGTTTCTATTTATAGTGTGTTAATAAAGAATATGTGTTCAATTGAGTTTTGGCTTAGACCACTTGATATTTTTTGTAGCACAATTATTTATAGACCTAAGGTCTATGAAGGCTCTTTTAGTCCCAAAGCATCGGCCCATCATCTGAGGGCTCCGAAATAAAGGCTTCTGAACGAGGCCCAAAGTCTCAAAACTCCAAAAGAAGATAAAGCCCAAGACACCAATCTAAACGAGACCCAGAAGACCTTGTTAGGCCATAAAACCGACCAAGAGCAGACCATGAGGACCTTGTCTGCATCTCGCCGGCCTCGCTAGACCTCTGAGGTCAAAGAAAATTACCTCTCCAAATCTCGCTCGATTTCGAAAGATCTTGGCGAGCCACCATAAGTTGCACTTTGAAGTATTCAGCAAGCAAGACAACGTTCATGATCTAGTCATAGGATAAGACTGATCTTTATAGCAACCTGCAAAGTAGCTCTTGTATAGAGTCAACTAGGTAGAGAACACTTTAGAAAATGTTTGTCTTACCTGCAAAAGGTCAAGTTCGTACACTTGACTGTCCTCACCCCATTGGACCAAATCCTTTTTGTACAAAGAATTTGGCCCAGATCTTATATCTGCCAAAGTTCTTGCATTAAGTGCATGGATTAATGCAAAATATTAGGGCAACAAAAGGAACAATCTTGTAACTATAAATACAGTCTTCCAGGCTCATAATAAAGGATCCACTACTTTCAAGTCCCAAAAATTGGCAATTTTTGGTATTTTTATTGCTTGCATTAATTGTTCTTCAACATTAACTACTTCATTAAGGATTTGATACTCAATCATCCACATTTATTAGTTATTAGGGATCTTGCAGCCACAACTCATCAATATCATCATAAGTATTGGATCTACTAACAATAATTGGCGCTAAAAGGAGGGTATAAAATTTAAGTAATTCAAAAGATCCACTAGCAAACCTTGAAGAAAACTCATTGTTCTTTAAGAAAATCTTCACATCTTCAAACCTCCATTTTAACAAGTTTTCAACTCCTTGTTGGATAAATCCATAGCCCGGAAGGGGTAGACTTCGGTTCAATCACTTATTGCGACCCCACCAGCTACGATACCAGCAACTCAAGTTGCCCTAGCTCCCACCGTTGAAATAGGTTAAGCCGTAGCAACAGATTCTGACAATAGTGGCAAAACCACCCCTGGCCAAAATAATTTGAAACTTTGGAGAAAATGGACTGTGTAATTGAATTCTTGCAAAAGAAGCTCGTGAAATGCGAGCCACTCAAAGCTCTCAACTCATGCTTAGGAAATCCTATGGTTTTCGAAAGTGTGAGGGAAATAGAAAGTTGGCAGGACAAGAGTGTGCGAGCCAATCTCAGGCTCTTGCATATTTCTATGGACAAACTACTTTAGCCTATTTCTATTTGGTTTTTAGCCATCTGGGACCCAATGGTCAGACGATGTCCTCATCCTGGCCGGCCAATCACGAGGTCCTTTACGACTCCTTTCTGTTGGAGTCATCAACTCACACGTCAAGGTACCTAGAGTACAGAGCCCAAGCGCATAATGTACTCCAGGTGGGCAACTTTGCCAAAAGAAGGCTTTGTCCAAGATGCTCTATTGGCGAGGGACCGACCTTACATATCTGCCTAGGACCGCATTGGTCCCCAAACCTTCCAGCGGATCATTTTTCCACTCCTTTGGACATCCAAGTCCAACATCAATCTATTTTTCTTTCCTTGTAAGACATTCTCAATGAAGTGGATAAAGATTTTCATACTAGCTAATCTACTGTGGGCACCGAGCCTTTATCACTCGAGATTGAGTTTTCTACAGTTCAAACCAAAATAGTCCCCCTCAAACGGCATTGTAAGAGGAGAAGACTTACCAAGATATTTAATAAGTACTGCATTTACATAACTTGATGAGGTACGTTCGATGCCACTAAGTGCTGATAGTTCCTCTCACTTTAGGAGTGTTGGCCCACAAATGGTAGGTTAACTTGCTCTTGAGGTCAATCAAAAATTCCACTGAGCTAAAGAATAACTTCACCTCGTATTTTGTAGCCAAGATTTCGAGACTTAAAATTCGACACCATCTTATGTGTATCAGGTAAGAGAAAAGAGAGACAAATAAGGATTACATCGACAAGGTCGACAAGATAAATTAATACTGACAAGCTAATCAACAACGACCTTGCACTCCACTTTGTCCTCAATGAATTCACAAGAAACTCTGGAATATTTTACTATATAACCAAAAATCATCCCACAATATATGCTAAATTTTGAGGGTGAGAAGTCGACATGATCTCTTTCCATAAATGCTAATGCAAAAGATGGGGGAGCTTAAAATTGAGAAAAAGGTAAAACCTAGACTCTAAAGAAAAATAATCGATGCTCCAACAACCACAAAGCTTTTAGGACCTTCAAAAGGTTCGAGGAGGACATCGAGGTCTAAATTCTTGAGAAGTTAAAAAGATACCTGATCCGACACAAAGATATGTTGGAAAAGTTTAGGGCCATCCACAGTGGCGAAAAGGCATGCAAGATAGGTCTAAGTAGTGCGTTTACCACGATGGAACAGAAGCGAGTGCCAAGACCAACTCTAAAAGCTTTTCAAAAAAAAGTTATCCTTCCGCTAAGATTCCCAGCACCGTGGTCTATCTCAGTATCAAAACAAAGGTCCCCCAGCTCACAGGCCCCACAAATGATTATAGTTGAAGTCTTCAACGATAAAGACTATGAGGACGATGTACATCCCATCAACTAGGAGGGATGAGTGAACATGCTACAGAGGGAAGCATTGTGGGCCTCATCCCTTTACATACTTCATTCAATAGGAAGCGAAAAACCGAGATGAGGGCTTTGAAAAATATGAATATCGTCACCCTTCCCCCTTACCAACCATCTCAAAGACTGTGGTGTTAAATTTTACCAAAACGAAAAGAAAAGCGGCCCAGTGCCCCAAGAACAATGCTCTCACCATCTCAACCATCATCCTAGGTATGGTTATTGATTACATCTTGATCGATAATGGTTACTTTTGCAATATAATCTTCAAGTCAGCATTAGATCAGATGGATAATTTCACCAGCTTCATTAAGCCATATGACACCCTATTCAGAGGGTTTGGCGACACCGCCATCTCGATTTATTGGAGTATTAAGCTTCCAGTTGAACTTATCTAATGCAACAACGACAAAGTTATGACTACTAGAAAGTTAGACTTTATAATAGTTGATATGACAAACACGAATAATGGCTTTCTAACTTGCCATTTTCTATAGACTTTTGGGGCAATTGGCTTATCCTACTTTTACTATATCAAATTTCAGACAATTGAGAGCCTACTTGGTACGGTGAAATGGGACAAAAAAAATGGCAAGACAAAGTTTGAACTACTTGCTTCCAGATTTATATTTGCCTTTAGTTTTAATTCTTGTATACCAAATGTATGTACAATGACTGAGGTAGATATCAAACCAGAACAAGAAGAACCAATGGAAGTTGACCTCGCTCTAAATACAAATCAAGACCCAAGCTTAGACTTGCCAACTTCGATCTCGACCCTCGAAGTGAGGTTGTAGATCCACTCAAAACCAAGAAAGTAGCTTCTCGCGAAGACTTGAAACTCATTTTAGTCGACCTTGCTTGCCCAAATTCAGAAGTCACATCGGCTCATAAATTCCAGCTGAGATGCAGGAGGGATATCATAGAGTTCCTAAAGTCCAACATCAATGTGTTTGTTTGGTCATATCAGAACATGTAGTATCCGTCCCTCGCATGCATGCCACCATCTTAAGATCGACCATAAAAGAACAACTATTTCCCTGAAAAGATGGAAATTTGGACACAACAAGTACGATCCATTAGATATTGAGGTAAAGAAGTTCCTCTATAAAAAAAATTGATTGAGCAAGTCGAGGACAAACCCCTATAGGTCTCCAACGCGGTGCTCATTAAGAAATTAAAAAATGCTTGGATGTTATGCATCGACTTCACAGATCTAAATTCAACATGTCCAAAAGATCACTTCCGAGGCCACACATCGATCATTTGGTGAAAAACACAGCCGGACACAAGATGATGTCTTTTATAAATGCTTTTGCTGATTACCATCAAATCCCTCTAGCCAAAGAAGATTTCAAACATACCTCATTGAATACAGAGAAAAATATATATTCTTGGCTGAGGATGCCTTTTAGTTTCATAAATAAGGGAGTGACATACTAACAGCTGGTAAATAAGATGTTTGCAGACCAAATCGAGAAGATAATGGAGGTGAACATAGACAATATCATCATCAAAAGTCTGAAGAAAGAAAATCATCCAAAAGATCTTGCTAAAGCAATCTTCATTCTAAGAGCTTATGACACGACACGTAACTCAAAGAAATGCAAATTTCACCATCGGCTAAGGAAAATTCCTCAAATAGTGAGTCAGTAAGGCATCGAGGCCAATTCAGTAAAGATCAAGGTAATCCTCGATATACAAGAACCTCGCAACATCAAACAAGTCCAGAGGCTCACAGGGTGTTTAATGTCACTAAATAGAATCATCTCTAGACTATACAATAAAAATAAGTCTTTCTTCGTCATGATCATAAAAATAAATTCTTTTAAAATAAAAAAAAATGTCAAATCACCTACCAAAAGTTCAAGGAATACCTCGCCAACCTTATGCTCCTAGCCAAACTAGTCCCAAGCGAGAAACTTTTCTTATACCTCACCGCTTAAGAAGTTGCCATCAGTGCAGTGCTAGTATGAGCTGACAAACAAGAGCATCAACCTATTTACTATTTCAGCTAAGCCTTGTACGGTACCGAGATCCAATACTTACGATTGAAAAAACTTGCATATGCTTTAGTAATGAGTGTATGCAAGCTGCAACTTTACTTTTTCGATCACCAGGTTCTCCATAAGTCTGATATTAATGGACATCTTCTCACGTGGTTGCTTGAGGTTTCCTGTGGAGACTCATATGCACCCAGGACGATAATCATTCCCATGTCTTGGCCGATTTTATGATTGACTCACTTTTCCACTAATCGAAGAGAGGTAAACTTTCCACCTTAAAGAATTTATATCTGTGGGCTATCTACTAGTTCATACGCCAAAGTTGGGATTACTTTGTCAGGCCCTGAAGGCCAATGTTTTATGAATGCTATGAGATTCTCTTTCTCAGCCACCAACAATGAGGCTGAATACGAAGCACTGACAGAGGTCTATATCTCTCCATCGCCATAGGTATCTGACTGTTTAGCGTGAAAATTGCTCGAATTTCATGTGTTTTATTTAATCATTTTAATAAAATTTCATGCATTTTTCATACTAAATTTGACTGATTGAGTTTATTTATTGAAAAGGTATTATATTTGCTATTTTAATAGGAAATTGCAATTTATTGAAGCAAAAATATACACCTTTTACTTTAGGAAAAAAATATAAAAAGAAAGAGACCCAAATCTTATTTCTTTGCAAAATTAAATCTCAATTGCCAATTGAAATTATGAATCTAATTGTAATATGTTGAATGCAGATATAGAAGATACCACTACTAATATCACTTTCCATCAATGTTGTTTCCAGAAATTGATCTCCAATCTCAAAAGTACATTTTCTGCCCACATCTTTGTTAAAGCATGATCGCCCATTTCTGTTAATTGAAGAAGTTCATCGCCGTTTTACATTTTTTGAAGTTGAGTTTTGTTTTACATTTTTCTCTTATGTATAATGCGCTTAATTGGTCTTGAATAACGTTTATAAAAAAATAAGTGGGTCGTGCGTTATTTTTAATTCATGGGATATATACACAAACACAACAGATTCATTTGGAGACGGGCGGTAGGGAGGCAGTAGGAGTGGATAGAAAATATAGAGAATTGTGTTTTTTTTTGTTTTCTGTTTGGAGTTCGAAATCATTAATTCTCTCAATACAGACATTAGTTTATTCAAGAATTGATCATTTTTCTTCATATACGTACACAATATTCTTTCAATGAAACCCTGGTTTTGATCAGAGATTATATATGGTGGATTTGGATTGCAACTTCTTTGTTCATGATTTCTGTGGTGAAATCTTTCATTTAATTATCAAGCAAATTAATCACTGCTCATGCAGTTTGTTATTATTATTGCAAGAATGTTAGTGTGTTTTGATGTTATGTTCTTGTTAGAGTTAATCATATTTTAAATAATCGTACTCTGATTATGTAAAATTAAATGAACCCCTATTAGATTAGACTAATTATCTTCAATTGCAAATAATTTTATGTTGTGCTTTGTACTTTGAGATAATAGGTGTATGGATTTGGTTGATTCAATTATATGATTTCTAAATTGTGAGTCTTGTAAAATTTGGGTTAATGTTTGGACCAATCGAGTCAATTAACTGAGAACGACAATGTTGATAGAATTTACTAATCGTGTGTTGATGTGGCTTATTATGTCGGATTAATTCTACCAAACAATAGCTAAGAATTAATGTTCTTAGAGGAGATAATGTAGAGAGAGGGAGAGTGAGAGCTTAGAGAGAGAAAGTAGAGTGTACGAAATGTATTAATTGTGTAATAGTTACAAGAGAGGTCTTATTTATAGGTGTGCGAGAGTGAGGTGACACCTTACGAGCCTATTTGGCTTACGGTGTTGACGAAGGTCCGTAACCTTCGTCCTGGTCCCTCACACTGCTCCCTTTAGAATGCCTCATCCTACTACATATATATGTCCCATTTATACATCCGCCATATGGATTCCTCAGTTGGGCGAGCTACACGGCGAGCTCCTCCCTGAGCGAGGACCTCCAAGTTGTGAGAGCTACTCGGCGAGCTCTCCTGCCTTGTGCGGCTCTTGGGGATGATACAAAGGTGGACCTCGGCCTGCTGGGAGTCTGGGCGAGGTCCTTGCCCACCTCGGCGAGCTCCCTCGTGTTGGCCTTGGTTTGGGTTGGCAACTTAGCTCTCACACAAGCGGGCGACCTCCTAAGCCTTGAGATAATTCCATGATTATCCTCGGGTAGTTCGCCTCATCAACACCTCCGTGTTGGCTAACTTCTCCATGTTGGCTAGCTCCCCCATGTTGGCTAGCTCTTTCGTGTTGGCTAGCTCCTCCATGTTGGCTAGCTACTCCATGTTGGCCAACCTGACGAGGTTGGCCAACCCTGACGAGGTACCCTGACGAGGTGCCCTGACGAGGTACCCTGACGAGCTTCTCCATCATTTATTCTTGTAATCTTTTACCAGTAGTTTGCTTTAGTTCGCCTATCAACATTTGCCCCCCCAGCTCGCTCATATCATGATATTTCTAATGTGTGGGCGAGCTGATTTGTCTCTGTGGACGAAGGCTCGAGCGTTGGCGAACTATTTCTTAGTAAGGTGCCGAGCTTGTAACCGAGCTGCATTGTGGCGGTTCGAGTGCTTTCGCTCTGCCCTCTTCTTTGTGCTTATATTTCCTTGCGTTCATGCATAGATGCATCAGGTGTGGCTTCGTAGGATTCTATAACCGTGTAACGAATACATAGAAGGACGCTACAGGCCTCAATAAAAACCTAGTCGTAAACCACCCTTGTGGACAAACCGGTCGTAGGGAAAAAAGAGTACCGTGCAATCCTTTCAGATACCCGTAGGTTATTTGAATCTCTGCGTTCATTGCTCCATTCGCGCGGGTTGAGTGAGCACTGGCTCCTTGTGTTCCTTTATACCTGCAAGTAGATACATTTGAAAAATAGTTTGCATCCAATAATTCTTTATACCTGGAATATTCAATGTATGGTTTCTCAGCGAGCGCTTCTACTTTTGAGATGTCGCCGTTCACTCTGGTTGAGGGATAGATTATTCCTATTGTTGGTGAATGTGCCCCCAACTGTTTATATTTTTCGCACGTTATTGTCTTTTACTAGCTCGTTTACATATTTTTCGGGTACTCAATTGTTCGTCTTACTCTACTTTTGAGAAGTGAATCGTCTGTTTTACGTCACTTAGGACTACGAATTGTACCTCTGTTTTAATAGTACGTATTCTTCGTCTTACACCACTTAGGGCCGCGAATCGCTCGTCTTAAACCACTTAGGGTAGCGAGTTGTACTTTATTTAATTCACGTTGGGCAATTGGGTTTCATGAACCTTGCCTTAGACATTTTCTGTCTTTTTTGCAAATTTTTCTAACTTAAGGCAGTTGGTGCTTGGTAACTCTTTAGGAAGGGTACCTTCGCGACCTTGGGCACTTTGGCCTTTGCCTACGAGCGTTTAGATTATAATGTTTGGGACCTTGGTCCTTGCGTATTGCGAAGCTTCGAACAGTTTGGATGTCTCGCGAACCTTCGAAGAGTTGGAAATTTTCGCGAGGTTGGGGGACCTTCACGAGATTGGGCACCTTCGCACACCTTCGATGCGAACCTTCGCGAGGTTGGGGAACCTTCGTGAACCTTCGAGGAGTTGGAAATTTATTTTCGCGAGGTTGGGCGACCTTCGCGAGGTTAGGCACTTTCGCGCGAAGCTAATGGCATCTTCACGAAGAGTGGGCCAATAGTACCCTTGCCTGATCGTCTTGTATGTCAATGCTTGCCCCCCAGCGTGACTCCCACAAAAGGTTGGGCACCTTCGGGCGAAGCTAATGGCATCTTTACGAAGAGTGGGCCAATAGTACCCTTACCTGATCGTCTTGTATGCCAATGCTTGCCCCCAGCGTGACTCCCACAAATTTCTTCGTGGATTTCTTCTAACACCTCGGACCCCTGTTTTTTGGTTAGGCACTTGAGTAGGGGTAGCGAGAATCCACGTTTGTAGAGTTGGCCATCCAGCAGTGTATATCTGGCAGCTTGCTTTACTAGCCGGCTAGCTTCCAAGGCATCCGCGGGGGTTGTTCCGTCTTTTAAGTATTTTTGGATTGGAGTGCACCAGTCTTCACCATCTTCACTGTCCTCCTGCCCCCCACTCGAGGTCTGATTTATTTTGTAATCGGACGTCGAGGGGTTTTTCAGCGTGGTGATTACAACCTCCGTGAATTCGGCCTCACCATCACTGGTAGCTAGCCGGGCTAGGGCATCCACTTGTGTGTTTTCTAGCTGCGGTATCTGATTGATGTAGATCTGCGTGAACATCGAGATCAGATGCACGGCTATCTTCTGGTAGGTCATCATCTGTGGGTCTTTTGCCTCATACTCCCCCCGGACTTGGGATATTATTAGCTGGGAATCTCTGAAAACTTGAAGATTGGTTGCCCCCACAGCTAATGATAGCCTAAGTCCAGCTATCAAAGCTTCATACTCCGCCTCATTGTTGGGTGCTCGAAAGTCGAACCGGATTGCGGAGGTGAAGACTTGTCTGTCCGGGCTGATCAGGACTACGCCGGCGCCCGTTGCTACGCTGGTTGATGATTCGTCAACGTAGAGATGCCACGGAGCTATACACCCCCTCGTCGGATCTTGTGGGAAAGTTAGCTCGACAATGAAGTCGGCAAGTGCTTGTCCCTTGATCGCTGTCCGGGGTGCGTAGGTTATACCGTATTGGCTGATCTCTAGTGACCATTTCAGCAGGCGTCCGGCGGTGTCTGGGCGCTGTAGTATTTGACGTAGTGGGAACGTCGTCAGCACTTCTACCGGGTGGTCAAAGAAGTAAGGCCTCAATTTTCTAACACTCATCACCAGTGCATAAGCCAGCTTCTCTGTTGGGGTGTATCGCAACTAAGCTTCGTGTAAGACTTGGCTTACATAGTACACTGGTAGGTGTGTTTTAGCCTCTTCTCGGACCAGGACGGAGCTGATGTCCACCTCCAACGCGGCTAGGTATAGATACAGCTTCTCTCCAGGTATCGGCTTTGACAGGACCTGCGTATCTGCCAGGTATGTTTTGATGTCTTCGAAGGCTCGCTGGCATTCGCTTGTCCACACGAAGTGATTTTTGAGGTGGAGCTTGTTTTCTTTGGCCGCCTCTTTGTACCTTCACGTGTTTGCTTTGATTGCTTCAAAGAACGGACAGTTTCGGTCACCAAACCTGGAGATGAATCTGTTCAGAGCTACCATGCACCCAGTCAGTCTTTGAATTTTTTGCACGGAATTGGGTACGCCCATCTCGATTATGCATTGGACCTGCGTCCAGTTGACCTCAATTCCACGCTGGCTAACTAGGTGCCCCAGGAACTTTCCGGAGTGTACGTCGAAGCTGGTCTTCTTGGGGTTTAACTTCATGTTGTAGTGGCGCAGTATGTCGAAGGTCTGTTTTAGGTGGTCCAGGTGGTCCTCCTTTCTCAAACTCTTAACAACTATGTCGTCCACGTACACCTCCATTGACTCGCCAATGTGTTGGTCAAACATTTTATTCACCAACCTTTGGTAGGTTGCTCCGGCGTTGATGAGTCCGAACGGCATCCTTTCCCAGCAGTACATATTTTTGTTGGTGTAGAACGCCGTATGTTCCTGGTCATCTAGGTGTAAAGCTATCTGGTGATAGCCCGAGAAAGCATCCATGAATGTCATCATCTCATGGCCTGCGGTGCTATCTACCAGCTGGTCAATGTGAGGTAGTGGGAAGTTGTCCTTCGGGCATGCCTTGTTCAGGTCCGTGAAATTGATGCGTAGCCTCCACGTCCCGTTGTGTTTCCTCACCAGGACGTGATTTGCGACCCATTGCGGACACAAAGCCTCCTTGATCAGTTTGTTGTCTAGCAACTTCCCCACCTCGACGGTGAGAGCTGCGTATTTGTCTGGCCCATATTTCCTTCGCTTTTGACGTACGGGTCTCTTCGTCGGGTCTATGTTAAGTCTGTGGCAGGCGTGCTCCAACCGGATTCCCGTCATATCTTCATGGGACCAGGCAAACACGTTGTTGGTCCCAAAGGCAGGTTTTAGGGAAGAATACCTTTGAACAAGTCTAGAAGTGGGGGGGTTGAATAGACTTTTAAGGATTCAAAAACCTTTTTCAAATTATTTGGATTATTCAGAAAACCAGCAGACTACTTGAGGTAGTCTGAATTTGAAAGTAGTGCGCTGTGAATAGTGCAGAAACATTTTTAATGAAAATCAGTTTTAGGTGATGTGCACAATTTAAGAGCAGAAATAAATAAGACGAGACACAGGGAATTTATAGTAGTTCGGACCAACTGTCCTACATCCACTCTCCTCAATCCAACTTGGACTTGAGGGGCTCTCCACTAACTCACTTACTCACTCACTTACACAGTTCGAGAGTACTACTCTCTTACAAATTGTCAATGCTACAATTGCAATTGACTTCTCACAGCTTCTCCAAAGCTTTTACAAAGAATAAGTATAAATGGTGTTTTTTAGTGCAAGTGATAATATCTGACAGAGTTTCGGCTAGTTTAATATGCGTGTAAAATCCGATACTGAAATTATCACTATTACTCTAATTTATAGGGTCAAATAACTAGCCGTTGGGATGGACTAGAAATCTGAGATCCTATAATCTCGTATTCAATCAATCATTGTGATTGATTGAATCTCCTTCTTGATTCCCGTCAATCTTCGCGATCTACAATCAATCAAGTTTGTCCCCTTGATTGATTGATCTTCTATTCTGGGAAT
>JAPKLY010000451.1:112547-208285 GCA_026898435.1 Prunella vulgaris | reverse complement strand
CAATCAATCAAGTTTGTCCCCTTGATTGATTGATCTTCTATTCTGGGTATTTTCTTTTTATGTCGCAAGTCAACCCTTAAAACTGATTCCGAAGAATCTGGGCCGAGCACAAGACCTCAGTTGATCTGTCTCCTCAGCTGGTGTACCAGTCTGCTGATACTTGGACCTCAGCTGATGTGCAAGTCTGCTGGTGTGCACCTCAGCTGGTCTTCTTGACTTCGTCTGAATACGTCTTTTATCCATGGTCCTTGTCTTGTCTGCGACGTGCTCTCAGCTGATCAGCTAATCTTCTGATATCAGCTGATCTGCTCTTCAGCTATCAGCTGATGTTAACTTCTCTGATGATCTGCTCTCGATACTCCAGTGTCAGCTGCTTAAAACTTTTGTCCTCTGAAAACGGCTAAGTCCTCAAGGTCTCAGCTGGTCTTCTCTTCTATGATAGTTTCGGATCTTCTAGGCAGCAAGGTAGATTCCCCCTCACTCGAACCTATCTAATCCTAACTACTCATCAGCTGACTAACATGTTCAGCTGGTCCTATTACAAGCTGATTGGTTTATTATATCATCAAAACATCTAACACAGATATCCTAACACACGTCCAGATTGGACATCAAGAACAGTTCCATCCTCGACCGGTACGGTTCAGTTAACTCAGAACCAATGAAAAGTTCTAAGTCCCTTTCAGGGTCCACCGGGAGTGCCGTTAGTTCTTCCATGGGGGTGGCTTTTCTCTTTTGACTTTTCCACCTTGGGTCGCTGATGAACTCGTCCCACTCCTCTTGTGACATCTGCCCAGGTTCGTGACCTATGCGCTGTTCGAGGTCATCGGGTTGGCTTTCAGCTTGGGCGGGTTCATCAACTGTCAGTACCTCCGGTGGTTTGTCAACTTGGAATGGTGCGGTGACCTTGGGAGTTGGGTCAATGTCCATTGGTGTTGGTTCTTGACCTCCCGCAGGTCCCCCATCTTGGGTTTCATCAACCACCTCCATGAGAGCAGTTTGTTGTTCCTGCGCAGGTCCCGACACTTGCACCGGTCCCAACACTTGGGTCTCCTCCAATCCCTCTATTGGTGCCGGTTGTGTGTCTTGCACAGGTCCTGTGCCTTGGTCAATTTCAAATCGCCTACCTCCATCATCTCAGTTTTGACCGAGATGACATCTAGGATGTTTGGCTCGTCTGCTGGAATCTGTACATCCTCTTCAAGGATGTGGACCTGCGTAACAGTCTTTTTGACCCGACCGTCATTGATTTGGAGTAAGCACTCTCTGACCTTTTTCTAGTCACCTTTAATGGTTCCGGCACCTTTTGGAGTTGGGAATTTCAAACAGTAGTAGTAGGTCGAACACGCCACTTTGAATTCATTAATAAACGGGCGGCCAAGGAACCCGTTGTAGGAGGACTGCTGGTCGACAACTAGGAAATCTATGAGCCTAGTCAGCCTCCGCTCCGGGTCCTCGGCCGATACAAGTTGGACGCTCAACCTAATGCTACCTAGGGGGACGGTTACAGCCTCTCCGAACCCCACTATCCTAGCATTGCTGGGTTCCAGGTTCGACTCAAAATCATCTAAGGCATCTAAGGTGGATTTGAAGAGAATGTTGGTGAACGCGCCGGTGTCCACAAGTAGCCTGTGAACTCGGACGTTCATGATGTTGGCGGTTATGACCAACGAGTCGTTGTGGGGCGTCAGTACCCCCTCCAGGTCCGCTGAGGAAAATGTCAGCTCATCAGTAAGCTGCACGACGGACCTGGGGCTGGAGCTGCCTTCCTAGACCTGGTTTATGGCCCGGATTTTGGCCTTCCTCTTTCTTTTGGACATGGAGGATCCCCCGTCCTGGAGACCTCCAGCAACTCCGATCTCCTCCTCGAGAACCAAGAGTTCTCGGGTGGGCTCCATATTTTGCTGAGGTTAGGGAGGTGCCCTCCGTCTGTTCTAGGGACCAGGTTGGTCCGCTTCCTCATCCTCAACATCGGAGGTAGCCCTCCTCTCAAACCTTGGTCTCTTAGCTGGGGCCTTCTTCACGAACTCGGCCAGCTTCCCATCCTCGTAGAATTTCCAGAGCTGTTTGAGGTGGTCTCTGCACTCGCTGGTGAGGTGGCCGATGGCATGGTGGTAGGCACAGTATTTATTGGGGTTGAGCCTCGTGCAGTCCTGGCAAATCCGCCTCGGCTCCTCCAACATGGCCTTGTCCTTGACAGCGGTAAAGGCGTGGTCGACGGAGATGGTGAGGACCTGATTGAGCTTTTCCTTGAACTTGTCCCCATCGCCAAAGGCCTTTAAGTTCCGAGGGGCCTTGTATGTGCCCCCAGACTTCTTCCCGTAGGGCTTCTTCTCTTCTGGGGCACCAACTTCTTTCAGCAGTGCCTCCTGCATAGCTACGAACACCCCCGCCTTGTGGCAGAATTCATTGTAAGTGTTCGGACATGCGAGGTGCATATCCTTCCAGAGGTCGGTGCCCTTCCTGAGCCCAGCCATCACTGCGACGACCTTGGTGTCCTCGCTCACTAGCTCGCCCTCCAGCAGTATTTTATCGAACCTCTCCAGGTACTGCTGGTCGGTCTCTTTCTCGCCTTGGTGGATGTTGGCGAGACGGTGTTTCTGGGTGAGGTAGGACCCAAACCAGGAGAAGTGGGCCAAGAACTCCCGCGAGAGTTGGCCAAATGAGCAGATTGACCCCGGGGCGAGTGACGAGAACCAGCGATGGGCTCGGTCCCCTAAGGTCAGCGGGAAATTTCGGCACTGGGTGGAGTCGGTGGCACCGACTAAGATCATGAAGTCTGCATACTTGGCCAAGTGGACCTTCGGGTCGGACTCGCACTCGTATGCGGACATCACCGGGAATTTGATTTTCTTCTGGACCGGTGCTCGGAGGATGACAGGTGTCAATGGGGATGTGGGGAGAGTGGTGGCGTCAGGTCCGCCAGATTTGGCTGCTACTTGTGCTTGTAGCATTTCGACGGTCTTTTTTAGTGAGGCCAGCTCGTCATCACGGGTCACCTCCGGTGGAGGTTGCTCGAAGGTCATGCGTCTCATGGACGCACGTCCCCGAGGTACCTCACTCTGGGGTGACCTTTCAGTGATGGGCTGGAATTGATGTCCGCCAAGGGGGCCCAACCTGTCGGTGGCGGGCCTTCTCAATCGGTCGTGGGCGGACCAGCGCGGTTACAGGTCCGAATCTCCGTGGGACGTAGCCGGGGCTGCCGTCCGTTCATTCTCCTCACACCTCGGCCCCAGAAGACCTTGGAGGACCTCCCTCCTCAGCGATTTGTGGGTGGCGGATACTTCGGTGTAGGCCGAAGCTCGCCCGGCATGCTTGGCTGGCTCCTCCACCACTTTGGCCTTTCCGGCGCGCTCCCGGTGCTGGCGGGCTTGGGCTGAGCTCGCCTCCTGCTCGGTGGGGAGGTTACTGTACTCCCCCAGGGTCTGGGTGCCCTGAGTGGGCCTTGTCTGTTCCCTGGTCTCGGCAGCTGGAGCTCGCCTAGGAACGAGGGCGAGCTCGTCCGCAACCTCTGCAAGGTCGCGATGGTGCGATGGAGCTCGTCGGGGTTGTTGGCGAGGTCCCTCAGAGCAGGGCTCAAATCCTCCTGGGTCACCACAACCCGCGGAGGTCGCGGAGCTGTGGTGTTCTTTTGGGGAGGTCGGCGCGAGGTCTCCACCTCGGCCTGGTCTTGGTTTCCCCCCTACGACCTTCCTGCAGTTGCAGAGGTCTGTCCCTTAGCCATTTTTAGGTTTTGGAGGGGGTAACTTGCAGCAGGTCGCCGAGGTGGGGGGAGGTCGCCGAGCTGATGGTCTCCGGCCAGCTTGGGTGAACTTTGTCCGGGTTTTCGTCTAGCGCCGCGTGCAACGAATTATCCGAAATTCAGTTTATTCGAGTACACGCGTGCGTTTGAAAACATTTTTCGGGCAAAATTTGGGAAATCTGGAAATTTAGATTTTCATCTGGAAATCTGGGTTTTCGTTCGAAGGAATGAATATGTGTGTGTATCTTCAAGTGTTCTTGAGTTTTATCAATAACACCTTCAAATCTTCAAACAAACCCTAACTTTTTGTTCTTGAAAAAATTTTAATTTATCAGATTCGCGGCCATCCTTCTAGCGCTAAATTGTTGATATAATTTACTAATCGTGTGTTGATGTGGCTTGTTATGTCGGATTAATTCTACCAAACAATAACTAAGAATTAATGTTCTTAGAGGAGATAATGTAGAGAGAGAGAGAGTGAGAGCTTAGAGAGAGAAAGTAGAGTGTAGGAAATGTATTAATTGTGTAATAGTTACAAGAGAGGTCTTATTTATAGGTGTACGAGAGTGAGGTGGCACCTTACGAGCCTATTTGGCTTCCGGTGTTGACGAAGGTCCGTAACCTTCGTCCTGGTCCCTCACACTGCTCCCTTTAGAATGCCTAATCCTACTACATATACATGTCCCATTTATACATCCACCATATAGGTTCCTCAGTTGGGCGAGCTACACGGCGAGCTCCTCCCTGAGCGAGGACCTTCAAGTTGGGCGAGCTACTCGGCGAGCTCTCCTGCCTTGTGCGGCTCTTGGGGATGATACAAAGGTGGACCTCGGCCTGCTGGGAGTCTGGGCAAGGTCTTTGCCCACCTCGGCGAGCTCCCTCGTGTTGGCCTTGGTTTGGGTTGGCGACTTAGCTCTCACACAAGCGGGCGACCTCCTAAGCCTTGAGATAGTTCCGTGATTATGCTCGGGTAGTTCGCCTCATCAACACCTCTGTGTTGGCTAACTCCTCCATGTTGGCTAGCTCCCCCATGTTGGCTAGCTCCTCCGTGTTGGCTAGCTACTCCATATTGGTCAATCCTGACGAGGTTGGCCAACCCTGACGAGATACCCTGATGAGGTGCCCTGATGACGTACCCTGACGAGCTTCTTCATCATTTATTCTTGTAATCTTTTACCAGTAGTTTGTTTTAATTCGCCTATCAACAGACAACACAAAACACTATAGTAATAAGCAGAGAGAGATGGATTGGATAATTTAAGTGCCTTAATGGGAACAAATTAGAATATTCAACACCCTAGGAGATTAATTTATCTTGAAGGTTTGGATGAGGGCCCTGGATGCACTTATCCCGATAAATCGATGATGGATAACAATATAATTTACTTGTCTATGAGTATTTTGTATAATTATGCGGTGACTATTGATGTCTCAAACTGAACGAACTTAGATTTTAGATTGGAGTATACTTTCTTTGCAGTTACGTTCGAAAGTTAGTTTATTTGATTTTATTTTCTAAAGGATAATAATTGGAGTATACTTTCTAAAGGATAATAATTGGAGTATACTTTCTTTGTACTTATGTTCAAAAGTTAGTTTATTTGATTTTATTTTGTTGCATGAGTTTATATTTTTAGGTTTAGAAAAACAAACCCTCCCCCCTTGCATTTTAATTTATTTGTTTAGTTTATTTTTTCACATTAAATAAAAAATTTATTTACTCCTAAGTTTACCTCCTGTGGATTGATGCTACTTGGTCTGTATACTTACACACACTACATGATCCCTTCCTCTTGAGTGTATATATTTTTGTTTAGTTGCAAAATTTTAGTACAAGTCATCGACATCTTCTCATCTTCATGAATTCACTTCTCGCAGTGAATCACCTAAAGGGGGAGTACAAGACTCGAGGTGTGCAAATGATCAAATACCACAAATTGGTCATCGACATTTATAGAAAATTCCACCAAGTCTTCATTAAACATATTCCAAGGGAACAAAACTCACAGGCCAACGTTCTATCCAAGCTGACGACATCAGAAGGAGCTGCAAATCTCTCAAACATCAACCTCACAAAGCACGCAACCTTATCAATCTGTTGAAAGGTAGTCAGTCGGTGAGAATGAACTGAAAATGATGACTCATATTTTCAATTTTCTTGAGTTAAATTTGCTTCCAGATGACCGCATTCTAGCTTGATGTTGCAACTCTGAGCTATGAGGTACATTCTTACAGAAAATTAACTCTGCAAGCATAGTTTCACTATGCCACTCCTCAAATGCATCACCCATATTCAAGGTCGGGTTATTGGATGAGTTACACAATGGAGTTTGTGAAAATTACACTAGGGGGGCAAAGTCCACTCTATACTTGTTTTGCCTATAAATAGTCTAGTACAGACATTTAGTTGCCCTTACCCCATTGGGTCGAATTCTTTCTGTACAAAAATTTTGTTTCATGTCATGTACCTGCTACAGTCCAATGCATTAAATCCATGGATTCAGACAAGAAACTTGGGCAACAGCCTTCAAGTCCAATTCTATCAAAAACTTAACAATTCTTAGTTTTCTTATTGTTACATTAATTGTTCTTCAACATTAACTATTACTTTAAGCATTTAACACATAATCATTTAAATTTATTAGTTGTTAGGTGTTGATGTTGATGTTGACAATACGTTGTGACTTGTGTTTCCAATATTTCTGACAATATCAGAATTTGTCATTTCTACTAATTTAATCCATGATAAGTTTATGTTATTTTATTTGTCTAGGCGTGCAAGTTGAAGACGTGAGGAGTTCCAGAATCTTCATCCACGTCAAGCGGTTGATGCTTGAGTAGGCAAATACCCCCACTAACTTGGATGTTACATCATGGAGGGAAATTATGAGAAATTACCTTGAGAGGCCTGTTTCTCAGCTTCTAGTGGAGTGTGGATATTGATTTCCACGTCTATAAATAATGGAGGCGTCAGAGACTTCAAGATTGTGTAATATAACACCAAGAAACTATCGAGTACTTCGCATATTTAGGATCGAGTCAGTTATATTATTCCACCCGAATGTTAGGTTAAGTCTCTAGACATTTAACACAACATCTTTGTTATATGTTTTCCTTGTTTTGATCTACTTGTTAGGTCTAATTTGGATTCCTTGGGTGAATCTTATTCTGGTCTAAGTGATCTTGATTTTGAGTTTTTTTTTTTTTGTAAACATTGTTTGTGTCACTACTTTATTATAGTGAACGTTTCTTGTCATGAGGCATCACAGATTATATATTATAATCTGTGAAAATTTTGATATCTTCTTGCAAGCGTGTTAAATCTTCCACCATGTGTGTTGTCATTTATGTTCCAATATTTTTAACAACATTTTTTATAACATCTACGCACCAGCCCTTTCATTAGGGATCTTGCAGGCACAACTCATCAATATCATCATAAGTATTGAATCTACTAACGATAATATTTTTAATGCATGTGTTTGGGGCATTGTTTTTGAGAACCTATTGAAGCGTTTTTACGGTTCAACAGGAAAAATCGGTTGAACCGCCCTATTTTTATATTTTTTAATTTTTTCAATTTATTTTTCTATTTTTTTTATTAAATTAAATCTTGAAACAGGTTTCAACCACAAAATTAATTTATTCTACAATTTACATAAATTAAATTTTCATAGTAATTTGTTTAATTTGAGACTTTACTATGCTTGAGTTAGGAAACATGTCATTAATTACAATATGATATTATAACTTAAGTTATTTTGATTTTAATTGTCTATGATTCTATTGTGCTTATTTCAATATGAAATTTATAATTTAATAAAATTTTATATGAGAATGCTTAACTTATTATATATTTTTCAATGTAACATATATCATATTAAAAAAATTAAACCGAAATAATTTTAACGATTGAACCAGTAATCGGTGCTTTGTTCGGTTTAATCACTGATCTGATTATAAAAACAGGTTTGGGGCACATCTCTATCAAAATCGAGTAGCAGTTATATCTAATTGAACCTAAACTTAGAATTTTAATCAAATAAAAAACGTATAAGTGTTTTTTTTTTAATGAATCACCAACACATTTACAACATACAATTTTCTTATAAACTAATATTCTATGGTTGTATTTGAGATTATTAAACTTAAAAATATCTCATAACTTAAATATTCACTCCTCTTATTTTGATAAACTAATTCAAATTTATTAGTTTAAATATTTAGTTTTGATTATAATTCAAATCGGAAGAATTCTAAATATTTAACAACATTATGTCACTTAAAATTTGTATTTTTTTAAACTTATTTAATCTCTAATTCCTTAAATTATTTGACTCTACTCAAATAACATAAATATAGTTTCTAACTCCAATTTCAGTTTAAAGCTCTTTCTTTATTTTAGTTATTTATGGAGTAAAGTCAATAATATCTTAATCTTGGGAAATATATATTGAAAAAATATAGTATTTATTAATAATTATAATATTATATAAAAATATTAGAATAATTAAAATTGGAAATAAAGTGGTTGTAGCCTCAGCATATGCAAGACGAGTTGACGAACAGAAGCCGGATAGCGTGGGGATCCTGATCTGCTACAGATTGACCTAATTTCTAATTAATTAAGATTCCTCTATATTCATATATATTTTGGGGGCATAAGTTAAGAGAAATATTAAATAAATAATTATAGTATGAGTCATACGATATAAAAATAAGAAAAAGAACATTTAAAGCAAAATAATAAAATTAGAATGATATAGTGATATAGATCAAATAGTTAGAACTCCATAATTTAATTATGAGAGCCACCATTTGTAGAATTAAAAAATAAATAAGTAAATAAAATGAGAATAAAAAAGTAAAAGTAATTACTAAAAAGAGAATGAAATAAATCAAAATGATAAAATGAAAATCTTATGATGGAAAAGTGAGGAGTATATTATTACAGTAAATAAATCAAAGACCTTAATGCTACACCCGCTCCGACACTTCGCAACAATAGAATATTATTAACTGTATTGTTCACAAGTCTACATATAAGGGACTCCAAAGTCCTCACATTTTTCTACTTGGGACAAGAAAATATTTCCATATTTTCTTCCTTATTTTTTACTCTTCAACATGTTAAGTTACCAACTTTATGTATTAATATGTCATTTACCCTAAATTGATTTTGAGTAAATTAATACTCCAAATTTATCTACACCGAACGTAGATTAACATTTTACAACTTAATTCCATTTTTCACTAATGGAATATCATAATAAAATTGATTAAATTTAGGTCCCAACCAAATTCCAAACCAATTTCAACATATTCGTACACGGGAAGAAGAGGTCTCATCTCTGCGCGAAAATATGTCAAATCTGCTCCACCGTAATCACTTTTTCCACTTTAATATTCTTGAATACGATTTCTATATGAAATTCAATAATAATAATTTTACTATAGTTTATAGCTACGTGTTACGTACACTAGTACATTTTGTGTAACATATTTTTTACATGAGATATATTTTTTTAAATCGATAAAAACATAAAAATAAATTCATACCTATAATGCGTATAAGGTATATCCAATTCATTACAAAAGTATATAGATAAGCAACCTAATATAATTCTCGAATTCATCAACCAATCACTAAAAAAAATTAAAGCATCCTTTTTTTTTTTTTTACAAAGAAACAACTTAACAGCCTAATTTTAATGTCATCCACTATTCTATTAATTGAGACAACACCATTGAAAATTCGTTCCTCCTTACACAACCTCCAAGCAATACAAAGTCAAATAGTAAGAGCAATCTTACTTCCAAGCTTTCCTCTCAAAGTTCGACTTTGAGCCATGAGATTTGAGAGGATTCGAGAGTAAAACAGTAGAAATTTTCAAATACTCAACGAAACGTGACATTAAAAAAATGAGTTTAAAGATTTTTATGTCTCGTAACTTTACTCTAGTTTGATTTCAATCCTTATGGAATACACATTTTTAAATTGGTCCTGTAAATTTGAATTTTTTTTTTGAGTTTGGTCCTTTTTACCTGCTACAGCAGGTAACCTAACAGGTAACCCCATGATTTCTTTTTGTTTTTTATTTTACTAAACACATAACATATATATATATATACAATCACAAAATAATTAAGCAAACTAATAATTACTTACACATGACATATATACACACATGTAAATCATATATAGCTATGTATGTATGTATGTATGTATGTATGTATGTATGTATGTATGTATGTAAGTATATATATATATATAGTTTTATAATTTATTAATATTTTATAATATAATAAATACTACACTTATTTTCTAAACAACTATTTAATTATAATAACTATACTAATTATATAATTATTAAACAAATAACACACATATACAATCACATATATACATATATGTAGACACATGTGCAAATTTATATATATCATATGCAACAAATTATTTAATCGATTAAAACAAGAAAATTTTATCGTAAAAATATTTTTGATGGGGCGTAGAGCAAAACCCAATTAGTAAGTATAACAAAATGTATGATTGTTTAATCTTTGTTCCTTAATTTTTAGCCCAGCCAGTTCCACAATTCGTACCAAAAAATTTCTAACCTTTTTTTTTTAAATTTAAAACATAACTATTATTCATAAAATATATTAAAAATAACCCACATGGCGTGAGAAATATAATCATAATAATTACACTAATTATATATTTATTAAAAAATAACACACATATACATACATACATATATACATATGTATATAGACACACATACACTGTCGTCTTCTTCAAAAAAATTCAACTCACTAATGCAAGTATTATTCATTACTTTATCTTCTTTTTAATTTTCTTTTTTTATTTATATATGATGTATATAAATTTGTGCATGTGTGTCCATGTATATGTGATTATATATGTATGTCATGTGTTTAGTAAACAAAAAAAAAAAACAAATCATGAGTTACCTGTTTAGTTACCTGTTGTAGCAGGTAAAAGGACAAAATTTTAAAAAAAATCAAATTTACAGAATTAATTTAAAAATGTGTATTTCATGAGGACCAAAATAAAACTAGAGCAAGTTACGGGACATAAAAATCTATAAACTCACAAAAATATATATGTTTTACAGTCTCTTCACAATTCCCACACAAAACACACCTCACATCATCATTCAAGCCCAGTATATTTCTCCTAACCAAGTATAATTAGTATTACTTTTGTGAACCATTTGATAATTTTCCCATAATTTAAGTAATAACAATAAGTATCAAATTTATATAATTTGCTAATTTAGGCGATTTCTTCTATGGTTTATATCATTCGATAGTATGAATAATGTATATGATAAAATTGATTTAAGACAATGCTAATAAATGAAAATTACTTTGAATAAAATAGATATTGTGATAATATATTATTTTAATTTTAAAATAAAAAATAAAATACAAGATATTTTAAAAGAAAATTTGTGAAAATCTTTAGAGTAGGAAAACAAATTTTTAGCCTTGAAATGAAAGCTGAGATTCGAATCGTTGGGCGTTTAATCCAAATCCCATCACATCCCATCCCATCGCATTCTCCAAATTGAATCCGACTTTGTAACCATTATCCTACAAAAGTGATATGAGCTCACATCGATATGATTATTACTAATACCTTTATATAACTTTTTTTTATTTTAAATACTTTTATATAACTGAAACTTAAATTCCACTATGACATTATTTAAAGCTAAATTTGAAGTGGCTCTCTAGAATAATATAAAAAAACAAAATATTTGTTCCCCACACTTCAAAACATAGTACAATGTTTTTAAGTAAAAGTAATGGTTTAATTTATTGAGGTTGGATTAGATATACTCCCTCAGTCCCAAAAAAAAATATTGCGGTGTCTTTTGGACACACAATTTAAGAAAATGGTATAAAAAGTATATTTTTATAAATATTATATATGTATTGTAAGAGTGAAGTTTAATAAATTGTTTCCACTTTTAGATATGCAAATTTTTTGTGTGACACAAAATAAAAAGTAGGCAATATCTTTTGAAACGGTGGGAGTATATTTTTGCATGTGTTTGTGCTAGTGCTAAAAGGTAAGTATCATAATAATAATAATAGTAATAAGGAATCATTTTAAATTGATACTATATTTATTGAGTACTCCCTCCGTCCCGTAGGAATTTGCACCCTGCTGGACGGCACATTTTTTAAGAAAAAATAGTTTTATATATAAAGTAGTGGTATATGGGTAAATATGTGTAAAGGTTTGTGAGTATGCACGTAAATCAATGCTTCCTTTTTTAGTAGTGTGCAAATTCCTACGGGACAGAGGGAGTACAATTTTTAAATTGGTATAAATTTTTAGAGTAAATACTAAATACAAGTTGAATAATAGAATTTATTTTTTACATATGGAACCAATTTAAAAATATTATTTTAAAATGTATCATTTTACAACTATCCCTACTAATAAATATTAGGATCACTTACAATATAGTTCAAAAAAGTCACTATTGTTGATAGGCGAACTACCCAAGACGGATCACGAGATTAATTAACCAAGTCCAAGAAGGTCGCCAACCTGCGTAGAAGCTACGTCACCATCTTTGACTAGAGTCAATATAAAGAAGCTCGCCGAGAGGGAGATGAAGGTTGCCCAAACTACTACCAGACTAAGTCAAAGAACCAGTCATACTCAGGAGAGAGATGCTCGCAGGCGAGCTTCCCTTCATAAAAGGAAGCTCGCCCATAATCAAAGCAACCCAGCAAGAATTCACCTCTACATTTCTCCCGAAAACAACACAAGGCCCCGAAGCTCGCCCAGAAGCTCGCCTAGGCCAAGAACATAGACGACGTGTATATAAGGGGCAAGCAAGTAGACATGTAGTAGGACGAAGCTTTTGTAAAGGAAGCATGACTAGTGAACAAAGACAAGTGTCAAGGACACTTGTCGACACCTAAAGCCAAATAGGCTTACAAGGTGCCACCTCACACATGCAAACCTATAAATATGTCTCACATGTACCTTTCTCTCTCTAAGTTTCATAAAACACACACACTTTCTCTCACTAAGCTCTCTACTCTCTTTTTCAATATTCAAGCCTCAAGAACAAAATTAATTCTTGTTTATTGTTTGGTAGAATTAGATGATAAACAGCCACTAAATCATTTAATTAAAAAATTCTATCAACAACTATATTTACAAATTGGTTCAAAAAATTGCATGGTAATGATCAACAACTATATCAACAACTAGAAGGAGGGCCCGAACCTCCGATTTAAGAAAAATTCGAGAGCAAAAGTGAGAATCCTTTGAAGATTTGAAGGTGTTCTTGAGCTTCAACAAGAACACTTGAAGATACATACCAATTTCCAGTTTCCGGATGAATTACCAGATTTTTAGGACTGAAAACACAACAAAAAGGCTTTTAAACGCATGCGTGTAGACGAATAAACCAAATTCTGGACAATTCGTGTGCATGCAAGGCTAGACAAAACCTTAACAAACTTACCCTGACTGGAAATTGACGACCTTGACGACCTTCTACTCAAACTGATAAAATGTCAAAGGAAAACACATCTGCGACTACCATGAGATAGAAGGGGCGAACTAATCAGTCCCAGGCTGATGGGGAGACTTCACGCCGAGCTCCCCAGAAGAACGACATTCCACGAGCTCCTCAGCGAGCTCCGGCAACACGGGATGAACTAAACCCCGCCTTGAAGGACCTCGTCAATGACCCCGACGAGCTCCAACGCACAATTGCTGCCCTCCAAAGGCTGCAGCAGAGGCAACAGGGCGACCTCGCCCAAGGGTCTGGGCGAGCTCCTGCCAATGAACCCCGCCAACAAACAAGGCCAACCCAGGCCACCCAGTCTAGGGGGCATGCCGGCGACCTTCCAACTGAGCAGGAGGTGAGTTCCGCGCGAGCTCGCCTACATCGAGAACGGGCCGGGAAGGCCAGGATGGAAGAAAGGCTCGACTCGTAAGACGGGCGAGCTACAGCCTATATGGAGGCATCAGCTACCCATCCCTCAAGGGAAGTCCTCCGGGAAAGGTTGGGGCCCAGGCGGGAAGAATACAAGCAAGTGTCCGCCCCCGCTTCATCCCGGAGGGAGGAGTAGGATCTACGTCCACGTAGGTCTGCACACGAACGTTTGAGGAGGCCGGCATCACAGAGGGGCTACCCCAGAGCGAGGGACTGCGGGGACGTGGGTCCACAAGACGCACGGCCTTTGAACAGCCTCCACAAGAGGTAGCTCACAATGATGAGTTGGCAACTCTCAAGAAGGTCGTTGAGCAGCTACAGATGCAAGTAGCTGCCAAAGATGGCGGACCTAACACCACCTCCCTTCCAGCATCACCGTTAGCACCCGCTATCCTCAAAGCACCGGTTCAAAAGAAGATCCATTTTCCGGTGATGTCTGCGTATGAGGGCGAATCTGACCCGAAGGTCCACCTGACCAAGTATGCGGACTACATGATCTCCGTGGGTGCCACCGACGCAACACAATGTCAGAACTTCCCATTGACCCTCGGGGACCGAACTCACCGCTGGTTCTCTTCGCTCGCCCCGGGGTCAATCCAGTCCTTCGGCCAGCTCACGCGGGAATTCTTGGCCCATTTCTCAGGATTCGGGTCCTACCTGACCCAGAAGCACCGACTCGCCAACATCCATCAAGGCGAAAATGAAACCGACCAACAGTACTTGGAAAGGTTCGACAAGATACTATTGGAAGGAGAGCCGGTGAGCGAAGATACAAAGGTGGTAGCAGTAATGGCCGGGCTAAAAAAGGGAACCGACCTTTGGAAAGAGATGCACCTTGTGTGTCCAAACACCTACGCCGAGTTTAGACACAAGGCGGGGGTGTTCGTGGCCATGCAAGAGGCCTTGATGAAGGAGGTCGGTCCCTCCGAGGAGAAGAAGCCGCATGGAAAGAAGTCCGGGGGCACGTACAAAGCTCCCCGGAACATGAAAGCATTTGGTGACGGAGACGAGTTCAAAGAAAAGCTCAACCAAGTTCTCACTGTCTCCGTCGACCACGTCTTTGCTGCGGTCAAGGACAAAGCTATGCTGAACGAACCTAGGAGGATTCGTCAAGACCGCACAAAGCTTAATCCTAACAAGTTTTGTGCCTATCACCAGTCGATCATCCACGTCACCAGCGAGTGTCGCGACCTCCTCAAACAGCTGTGGAAATTTTACGAGGAGGAAAGCTGGCCGACTTTGTGAAAAAGGCGTCTGCCAAGAGAACGAGGATTGAAAGCCGGGAAGTGTCTGAGGATGAGAAAGAAGATGAGGACCGTCGAGGTCCGCAACACAGACGAAGGGCACCTCTCCCACCTCTGCAAGACCAGGAACCAACAAGGGAACTCCTCGTTCTCAAAGAACATTATGGAGCTGCCGGGGGACTCCAGGACGGGAGATCCTCCATTTCCAAGAGACAAAGAAAGGCCGAAGTTCGGGCCATAAATCAAGTTCAATAAGGCAGCTCCAGTTCCAAGCCTGCCGCACCTCCAACAGCCGAACTTACATTCTCCCCGGCAGACTTGGAAGGGGTGTTGACCCCCCATAATGACTCGTTGGTGATTAGCACCAACATAATGAACATCCGAGTTCACAGGCTGCTAGTGGACACCGGTTCATTCACCAACATACTTTTTAAGTCCACCTTAGACGCCTTAGGCGATTTTGAGTCATATATTAAACCTAGTAATGCTAGGATAGTGGGGTTCGGAGAAGCTGTAACCGTCCCCGTAAGCCAAATTAGGTTGAGCGTCCAACTTGTATCGGCCGAGGATCCGGAGAGGAGACTGACTAGGTTAGTAGATTTCCTTATTGTCGACCAGCAGTCTACCTACAACGATTTCCTTGGCCGCCCTTTTATTAATGAATTCAAAGCGGCAGACGAGCCAAACAAAGATGGCCAATTGAAGAAAGTTGTGACGCAGGTTCACGTTCTCGAGGAGGATATTCAAATTTTAGTAGACGAGCCAAACATCCTGGACATCATCTCAATGGAAAACGAGTTGATGGAGGTAGGTGACCTACCGGAGTCAATGATCAAAATCGACCAACTTCCGGAACCTGCGCAAAATACACAACTGGCACCCATGGAAGGAGTGGAGGAAGGCCAAATCAGCCTGGTACAGGAACCTGCGCAAGAACGACAACTTGAGCCCATGGAAGTGGTTAATGAAGTTCAAGGCGGAGAACCTGCGGGAGATCAAGAACCAGTGCCGATGGAAGTCGATCAAGTTCCCCAGGTTGCAGAACCATCCCAAGTTGAGGGACCATCCCACGCAACTTCACAGGAAGCTGGAAAAGTTGGTGAACATGTCCAAGTTGGAGAAGGTGGTGATGATCTCGAACCACGTATAGGCCATGAACCTGCGCAGATGTCGCAAGAAGAATGGGATGAATTCATCAACGACAAGGTGGAAAAATAAGAAAAGGAAGGCCACTCCTGTAGAGGAAGTAACAGCGATCCTGGTGGACCCGGAGAGGGACTTGGAACTTTTCATAGGTTCCGAGTCGCCAGAACCATACCAAGTCGAAGATGGAGCTATTTCTCATGTCCAACCTAGACGTGTTTTCTTGGTCCCACGAAGATATGACGGGGATCCCGTTGGAGCACGCGTGTCACCGGCTCAACATAGATCCGACGAGGAAACATGTGATCCAAAAGCGAAGGAAGTACGGACCAGACAAGTACGAAGCTCTAACCACAGAGGTTAAAAAGTTGTTGGACAACAAGTTTCTCAAGGAAGCCTTATGTCCGCAATGGGTTGCAAACCCAGTCTTGGTGAAAAAGCTCAATGGAACATGGAGGTTGTGCATCGACTTCACGGACCTAAACAAGGCGTGCCCAAAAGACAACTTCTCGTTGCCGCACATTGATCAACTTGTAGATAGCACTGCAGGCCACGAGATGATGACGTTCATGGATGCCTTTGCATGCTATCACCAGATAGCAATGCACCCAGATGACTAGGAACACACGGCGTTCTACACAAACAAGAACATGTACTACTGGGAGAGGATCCCGTTCGGACTCATCAACACCGAAGCAACCTACCAAAGATTGGTGAACAAGATGTTCGACCAACAAATTGGCCATACCATGGAGGTGTACGTGGATGACATAGTCGTCAAAATTTTGCGAAAGGAGGATCACCTTGACCACCTGAAGCAAGCTTTCGAAATATTGCGGCAGTACAATATGAAGTTGAATCCAAAGAAAAGCAGCTTCGGTGTACATTCGGGAAACTTCCTGGGGCATCTGGTGAGCCAAAGGGGGATAGAAGTCAATCCGACGCAGGTCAAATGCATTATCGAGATGGGTGTGCCAGATTTAGTGCAAAGGGTTCAAAGACTGACCGGATGTTTGGCAGCTTTGAATCGGTTCATCTCCCGGTCCGGCGATCGCAGTCGTCCATTTTTTGAAGCAATCAAGGCAAATACACTTCGATATAAAGAAGTAATGAAGGCCAATAAGCTCCATCTAAAAAACCACTTTAAATGGACGAATGAATGCCAACGAGCCTTTGAAGACATCAAAGCATACCTAGCGAATACTCAAATTCTGTGGAAGCCGGTACCTGGTGTAAAGCTATACTTATTCTTAGCTGCGTCGGAGGTGGCAATTAGTTCCGTCCTAGTTCGAGAAGAAGGCAAAACACACTTACCAGTGTACTACGTGAGCCAAGTCCTACACGAAGCTGAGTTGCGGTATACCCCAACAGAAAAGTTAGCCTATGCAATGGTGATGAGTGTTAGAAAATTACGACCCTACTTCTTCGACCATCCAGTAGAAGTGTTGACAATGTTTCCACTTCGGCAAATACTACAACAGCCAGACACTGCTTGACGCTTGTTCAAATGGTCACTAGAAGTTAGCCAATACGGTATAACCTACGCACCCCGAACAGTGATCAAGGGACAAGCGCTCGCCGATTTCATCGTCGATCTAACTTTCCCACAAGATCCGTCGATGGGGCATATAGCACCGTGGCACCTCTACATTGACGGATCATCAACTAGCACAGCAGCCGGAGCCGGTGTAGTTTTGATCAGCCCTGATAGACAAGTCTTCACCTCCGCAATCTGATTTTCAGAGATTCCCAACTAATAATATCCCAAGTCCGAAGGTAGTACGAAGCAAAAGATCAACAGATGATGACGTACCAGAAGATAGTTGCACATCTGATCTTGATGTTTATGCAAGTTTACATCAATCAGATCCCAAGACTGGAGAATACCCAAGCTGACGCTCTAGCCCAACTAGCTACCTGCAATGGTGAAGCAGACGTGATGAAAGTTGTCATCACCAAGTTAAAGAACCCCTCGACGTCTAATTTTAATATAAACCAAACTTCGAGTGGGGGGCAGGAAGATGGCGAAGATTGACGCATTCCGATCCAAAAATACTTGAAGGACGGAGTGGTTCCTGAAGATGCGTGGGAAGCTAGTCGGCTAGTGAAGCAGGCAGCCAGATATACGTTGGTGGATGACCAACTTTACAAACGTGGATTCTTTCTACCCCTACTCAAATGCTTATCTAAAAAGCAGGGGTTCGAGGTGTGAGAGGAAATTCATGAGGGGATTTGCGGAAGTCACGCTGGGGGGCAAGCTTTGGCATATAAGACGATCAGACAGGGGTACGACTGGCCCACTCTTCGCAAAGATGTCATTAGCTTCGCGCGAAGGTGCCGGAAGTGTCAACTTTTTACACCTAATATTCACTCCCCAGCTACTCAACTTAAGTCTGTCTTCAGCCCGTGGCCCTTTGCAAAATGGGGAATCGACTTGATCGGCTCATTTCCACCTGGCAGGGGTGGTGTAAAGTTCACTGTGGTAGCAGTGGATTATTACACTAAATGGACTGAAGCCGAGGCCCTTACAACAGTGACGCAAGAGAAGATGATCGGTTTCATATGGAAGAATCTGATATGCCGATTTGGACTTCCGCAATCGATTGTGACGGATAATGGAAGGCAGTTCGACGGTCAGAAATTGAGAGAATTTTGCAGTTCATGGAATATCAAGAAGCACTACTCAACTCCGTACCATCCGCAGTCGAACGAACAAGTCGAAGCAGTGAACAAGATATTGAAACATGTGTTGAAGATCCATCTTGAAGATAAGAAAGGAAGCTGGGAAGACGAACTCCCGGAGGTTCTATGGTCGTATAGAATGTCATACCGAGCAAGTACCGGAGAAACACCGTTTGCCTTGGCCTTCGGAACAGAAGCAGTGATACCGGTGGAAGTCCAGAACAAGACTTGGAAGGTCTTTGGATTTGACGAAGAAAAAATGACGAAGCTTTAGCAGTGGAGAAAGACTTGCCTGAAGAAACTAGAGCTTCGTCAGAAATGAAGAATACCACGTACAAGCGTAGAGCGGAGAAGTAATATAATTCCCAAGTCCGAGATCGAAAGTTCAAAGTTGGGGATTTAGTACTAAGGAAGAAATTGGCAACTCCCCCTGGTGTATTCGAGCCGAATTGGGAAGGACAGTTCCCGGTCACCGCAGCTTTGGCAAATGGGACATACGACCTCGAAGACGCAGAAGGAAAGACCTCATCGTACACATGGAATGCAGCGCATCTGAAGAAATTCTATCTGTAACAAGGAAAGGGTTGGAGTATGAAAAGAAGCTGCTACATTTCCTTGAGGAGTTTGTCCAAGATCATGTGTGTTCCACCGAATCAGACTTCCGAAGCCAAGATGATAGATTCATTGTGCAAACGTGTGTCTACGTCAGTTCAAAGACTTGGAAGAAAAACAGAGTATATCCAGCTGTTGGCAGTAGAGGAAGGTGAACTACCACTTGTAATAGAATACTCGAAGGTTCACATCAGAAATGTTGGTGGCAGCCTATGTAAAGTACATTATTATATGAAGTTGAAGTTTTTCAGAAATATCAAACTGTTCGAAGCTTCGTAGTACACAAGGACCAAGGTCCCGAACATTATAATCTAAAAGCTCAAAGGCAAATGCTAAAGTGCCTAAGGTTAGCGAAGGTATCCTTCTTAAAGGATCACCAAGCACCAACTGCCCTAAGTTAGAAAAATTCACAAAATAGACGATTAAAACGTCTAAGGCAAGGTTCACGAAACCCGATCGCCCAAAGTGAATTAAATAAAGTACAACTCGCTTCCTTAAGTGGTTTAAGATGAGCAATTCGCAGCCCTAAGTGGCATAAGACGAAGAATATGAACTCATAGAACTAAGGTACAATTCGTAGTCCGAAGCGACGTAAAACGAACAATTCGCCTCCCCAAAGTGGAATAAGACGAACTAATAAAGTACCAAAAATATAAAAATGAGCTAATTAAAGATATAATGTATGCGAAATTTAAATAGACAGTTTGAAGCCAAAAAGATAAAATTCCATTAAAAAATACTTAGGAACCTTTCAAAGTACAAAAATACTTGAAAAAATCTCAAGTATAAGAAGTTGTGCTAGCCACAAAGGTCGGATAGCTAACCATCTATGAAGTACAAAAGGAGCTCTTTCTGGGCAAGCTATACGAGCCCGGCGAGCTTCAGTTACTTTAACAAAAAAAGCAAAAGCTATACTAAGAAAGCAGGAAAAAACTTCAACTCTCTGGAGCAGGAGGAGTAGGAGCTTCGGGCGCGGCAACCTGAGGGGCGATCTCCCCACCAACATTCTGATCGACTGGGGGAGAGAGTCTTGGCAACGTGGTGATGTTACCAGTACACCCGCTGGTATCAAGCTCGCTGATATCAAGCATAGCATCCCCACAGGCATCTTGTAGCTGCTCCATGGTTGGGGGAATTCGCTCCTCTCCCTTAGCGACCTCCTCCCCGACGACGTTCACTTCCGGGACCAGTATAGTGTTGATGATTTTGAAGTGCGCTGGAACGAAGTCAAGAGGGATTCCGAGCTGGGGAAGGTCGCCAATATCCAACTCGGTCTCATCCGGGAAGGGGGCCTTGTCCAGGCATTCTTTAAAGTCACCCATCACGGCCGCGACCTCGTCGTCCTTGTGAGCTCGCGCCCACCAAATGGTCCTCAAAACCTCGGCATAACATTGGACGAATCCTTTGTCAGAGGCCTCAGCTCACACAGCGTCCAAGCTCACCGAGGAAGAGGCATCGTTGCGGAGCTCGGGGACCTCATTTATCTTGGCCGAGAGTTCCTCCCTCAGCTTCGAGCACTCTTCATCAGCACTCTTGGTCAGACCCTGCTGCAACTCTAGCTCCCTCTTGGTCACCGTGTGTTCACCGACCTCCTTAGCGAGCTTCTCGGCGAACTCCTCCTCCTTAGCCTTAATTTTGGCATCCACATCCTGCTGGATTACAGCGAGCTTACGTTGGAGGTCGCCGAGCTGCTTAAGGGCACTTTGCTCAGACGCCAGGGATGCGGCAGGTTTCTCCTCTGGGAGATCCACCGACCTCTTGGCCTTATCGACGGACTCCACCATCTTGAGAAGGCTCGCATTTTTCTCCTAGCGGACTGCTTCCTGCTGAGTTGCCTGGTCAATCAACCTTTGATTGGCGAGAAGGAGCCCACTTGCATGATACATCGAGAGCCGGGCATTCTCAATCAAGTTCTGCCCCTCGATGGTCGCCAAGTGAGGGGAAGACCAATACCTCGGCACCTCACTTACGGTGTTTCGAGTAAGACCGGCAGGAAGATAGCGCATGGAAGTGAGGGAGCGGGACCTCTCATAGGAATGAAGAGCTTCGTGCCTATGAGGAAAGGTAATGGAAGCGTAGCTGCGAAGTCAGAACACTTGGTTAAAAAGGGATGAAAATACGAAAAGCAACGAAGAATGAAACCAAGTTGGCGAGCTACATACTGGACTCGCTCCGGATCCCAACCTAGGATCGTGTCGTCCACTATTTGTACGCCAAAAGGAGATGAGGAAGGTGGCGTCCTTTGAATAGGTGCAATCGACAGTGGAGCAGTTGAGTGGGTAGATCCATCTTGTGTCGATCTTGTATCAGCTCGCTCGGACAGCTCGGGTTCCTCCTCATCGTGTAGAAGAGTCCGAGCTTGTGCATCACCCTCGCCAGCTCGGGACCCGTCACCACGGTGAAGGCCCCTCTTCGATTGATGAGGAGCTCGCTCAGGTGTGGCAGAGCCTCGCCCACCTTCTCTGTTGGACCGAGCGACCTGTTGTGTCTTCGCGGGAGCTTTTGCTGGAGCTTTGGTTGGCCCCTTCTGAGTCCCAGAGCCGCCAACATCGCCCTTCTTCGAGGCAAGCTCTGCTTTCTTGCTCGCCTCTAAAGCGAGAGTCGATGGCAAGGCCAATTTATTGGGGTATGGAGGACCCATAGCAAACCGGCGAGCTAGCACGTGATAAGCTTCCGGGATTTCAACAGTTGGAAACGAGACCCAACCTTCACCTACAAAAACAAAAGGAACGTGGTTAGCAACTTGGCGAGCTACCCACCCAATTGGCGAGCTTCAGAGAGTAATAAATCTGGAAGCTCAGGACCTTGAACCGTAAGATGATGCGGTAAGGTGTGAAGCCCGGCAAGTCTAAGACAATGGTGTTGGCATAGGTGAGCAACGTCTCGATCCCCCTGGCTCCTCAAATAACAAACAGCCCGCACCAAGTCAAATTCAATCGACACCTCGGGTTTGCCGCGATTAGATTTGTGGTGCTTTAAACCTGCAAAAGAAGGAAAATTACATTAGTAAATCTAACTCAACCCACACACACTGAAGTAGGCGACCTACTGCTAGCCTCTCCACATTCCTCAGGAGAAAAGATTCATCCTCCTCGAACCCATGAAAACAAACTGTTCCTTCCAATCACGGATCTTATTGGGAAGGATCCCTAAAAACTTCTCACCCGGGCGAGCTTTAAGGTAATAATAGCCTTTGTCGTCCTTTGCTTGCAGGGTTACAGTGAACAGTTCGTTGATTTCTGCCGTGGTTAGTCGATTCTCATACCCCTACAATCCAAAGATTGCCAACGTCGCCAACAAGCTGCTCCACGCATTCGGAGTGAGCTAAGTAATGGCGATGTTGTTGTCTAACAGGAATTGGCCGATAATCGAGTGCAAGGGTAATGTAAGCCCGGCCTCGAGGGTGTGAACATTAATGGCCGTCAACCCAGCTGGAGGCCCATCAACTCGCTCTTTCTTCTGCAGGGCGTACAAGAAGATATCGAGGGGGATCCGATACTTTTCACGGAGCTGGGAAAGTTGGTACTCATTAATAACTCTTTGAACATCGCTCGGTTTGTAATCGGATTTGTTTGCTGCGTCCCTATAAGTTCGCTTGGGGAAAGGGAACTCGCTACGTGTTGGGCGATGTATTCCCCCCAATCGAACAAGTAAATAACATCGGCGGAGACCTGATGTTCGATCAGCTGAGGCTCCGGGAAATCAATGGATCGGAACCAATCAATGGTGACTTCTTCTAGGTCGCCTTCTGGCTCATTTACTTCGGTGACCTCCTCACCCGCCTCAGCGACCTCCTCGTCTTCCTCGGCGACCTTTTCGTTGCCGCTAGCAACCCTTTCCTCTTGAGCGACCTGTTCAACGTCGCCCCAAACCTCGTGAAAAATAGAACTGGTGGCTTTCTCACTTGAATCGGAGCGATCCTCGCCGAGAAGCTCGCCAGAATCCGGGCGAGCTACTGATCTTGCCTCGGAACTTGAGCCAATCATGATTGGGTTATTTGCGGAATGGGGGCATTATCAGTCATGGGTTGCTTTTTAGGGTTACGGTTCGAGAGGGTTTTGCTTGATGATTGAGTCGACATAATTAAGGCAGGGTCTTAAACGTTATAAGTCTGAAGAAAGTCTCAGTTGCCAGAATTTCAAGGTATAGGCGATCAGAATATCCAAAAAATCACCAGAAATATACGGGATTTCCAGAAATTTGAAAGAAATAAAGAAAAGAAAGAGAAGGGATCTGCAAAACAAGGAAACAAAGAAAAAGTAAAGTGGGTATTCTACCTTGAAGAACACTTAAAACTCCGTCGGAAGTAAAGGATGTTAATCGCCGGAAAAAATGCTCGGGAAATCGGAAGATGTAAAAGTGAAAAATGATATTGATTTCTTATATTTATAGACAAATGTGTGAGCTATAATTTTCCGAAAGTGCGGGGACCTAGATGCAAAGATTTGAAAGTAGTGGCATGATTGGTGCGGGAAATGAGACCTAAAAGGCGTGCACGACGCCTCAAATCTCGTTCCACGTCAGCACTTCCACCACCACAACGAAGCTCGCCCATAAGCTCGGTACCTAATCAAGAAGTAGTTCGCCAACACTCGAACCTTCGTCCATAGAGACAAATCAGCGCGCCCACACATTAGAAGTATCATGATGTGAGCGAGCTGGGGGGCAAATGTTGATAGGCGAACTACCCAAGACTGATCACGAGATTAATTAACCAAGTCCAAGAAGGTCGCCAATCTGCGTAGAAGCTACGTCACCATCTTTGACTAAAGTCAATATAAAGAAGCTCGCCGAGAGGGAGATGAAGGTCGCCCAAACTACTACCAGACTAAGTCAAAGAACCAGCCATACCCAGGAGAGAGAAGCTCACAGGCGAGCTTCCCTTCATAAAAGGAAGCTCGCCCATAATCAAAGCAACCCAGCAAGAATCCACCTCTACATTGCTCCCGAAAACAACACAAGGCCTCGAAGCTCGCCCAGAAGCTCGCCTAGGCCAAGAACATTGAGTGGAGCTTAGAGCTTGTTTGTATTTCTAAATTAAGTAATATTTTACCAATGAATATTTATTATTTTGTGCAATTAATTTGATTTATGTGCTGAGTGATAATTAAATGCTTTGTTCATGCGATTTAAATTTTGTAAAAAAGTATGACAACTTGATTAGTTAGTTCCACTTGTCTAACTGCCTATGTGAATTAAAATTTACATTATTAGTTAGAGTCCGCAATTTTGTCTGGGTAGGCGACACCCAGTATTTGTCGGACCATAATTTACGTTTGGGTAGACGGCACCCAAATAAATGTTATTATCTGATTAAGCATGTTGATTGGATCTTGCTTGAGAAATTAAATACCCCGCCTTTAAATGATCCTCCATTAAAATATGGTTATCATTTAGAATGAATAATGTCTTCCATCATAATTAAAAGAAAACCAGAGATTTCATTCCATGAGTATTTAAGGCCCAAGTCTTTTGCTCGGAGTTACATCTTACAGAACTTTTATAGGGATATGAAGTACCGCCGTGTGATGGTTATTAACCACCTAATTTATTTCACCAGCCCAAGCAGGGGAACAATGAGGGGACATCGATCGGACTAGGTTCGATCAACTAGGAATTGCAAAAAGTGCAATTGGTTTTGAGACCTACCAGTTCGGCTATTACAATAATCAGCCCAAGCAGGTGCTGTGATAGTAGGAATGTGGATCCTAGTCCATTACAATTTATATTAAATATAAATTTGTACTCTTCCGATGAGGTCGTCGAGTATGTGAAAATAATGGAGACAAAATAAATTAAAAGGTCATATTTATTTTGAATTACAGATTGTTGATTATAGGAATTATGTGATTTAATTTCCGTTCTTTTACTTCTCTGTTGGTTGATATGAATAATTTATTATTGAATTTTATACTGGAATTAAACAAGATGGCTAGGCCAAATTTTCTGGATTAGCACCGAAAAATGCATTTGATGCTAAGGTTATAAATGATTGAGTATGTGTTGGACACGTTAATCCCGATTACCATTGCAGGCAGTTCTTCTGAACTTAATTCGTTTGATGATAAAGTTTAGAAGAAGCATCTAGATGATGCAAAATAGAAACGATATGTTGCTTGGCATTAACTCTGAGCTTCAGAGGTAGCATGAAAATGAAAATTCCTGTTAGATGCTCAATCACTTGAAAGGTATCCTGACTCTAAGTCTCGTTCTGAGAAACATGAGATCATGAGTACTCTGTTCAGGTGTAGAATATTTGACTGAGGGGACATTTCACTCATGTTTTGAAGATGATAGAGCTGATTGAAAAACTAGGAACCATATTTAGGGGACGATGTTTTTGATTTGCTATTCGTCAGTCGCTTTTGGATTCATTTCAGAATTCATAGTGAATTGAAATATGAATCAGACAGAAGTGTCAATGCCCAAGTTGAAAAACATGCTTGAAAATTTTGAAGTCACTATTTTAAGGAATGTTCTGATGGTGAGATCTTCTGCTAGATTTAGCTCTAGGGCAAGAAGAAGCAAAACAATAGTACTTAGAGATTTCTAAGTTCATTCCTTGAAATCTAAAGGTGACGTTCAAATGGAACAGCGAATAATCAAGGATGTATACTTCTACTTTGAGTAGATAAGATACAGGAAGAAAGGTTACGAGGTTCATGTTGCTGAGAATAAAGCACTGGTTGCTTCTGGCACTAGAACATGTACGTTTTGTTATTGAGATAACATATCGTATTTGATATCAAATGTGACGCACATTTCTGTTCGAATCATGGACATGATATTCTCAATGTACAAAACAAGAGACTTAAACTTATAATCAGGAAATCTAAATTTTTTGTGGGGCTGTATAGCTGGTTATACTGATGAGAAAAAATTGCAAGTTAAGAAAGTTAGACTACTTAACCCATTTGACTTGGAGTCTTACGGAGATTTCAAATCATTTCTCAAAAGAAGAAATGACCAAGTAAATTTTCTAGAAAATGAGTACAGACCAAGAAAATGTGTGTTATCATCTACTATAGTAAATGATGTTTTCAAATACTTCATCACTTTTACAGATAATTTTCTGGGTATAGATATGTGCATCTTATGATACACAAGTCTGATGCTTTCGAAAAGTTTAAGGAGTTTAAATTATAAGTATAGGAATAACTTGAGAAAAGTATTGAGACTCTTCAATTAGATCGAAGAGAGGAATACCTTTCACTTGAGTTCCTGGATTATTAGAAGTTGCATGGAGTCTAATCGCAATGGACATCTACTAGAACAACACAAAGTAATAGTGTGTTCGAGTGGAGGAACCAAAATCATGTTAGACATGATAAGGTACATGATAAGTTCTCCTTACTTCCAACAATTTTGGGATTATGAACTCTACACCTCAATCAACTTTTTGAATAGGATTTCATCCATGTCAGCCAAACAAACGTCGTATGAATTATGATATGGTAAGAAGTAGTGAAGAAGATACTCACTGAAAAGTTGAAATCCAAAGGTGAAAAGTGTTACTTTGTGAGATATCCTAAATTGATGAATGGATATTGCTCTGTCTTCTTGAGAAACAAAAGGTTATTGTTTCTAGACAGACAACATTCTTTGAAAAGACTATGTCTTTAAGGAATAAGGTCGTAAAAAGATAGAACTTGAAGAGATTCAAGAATCACAAATTAATACTGAGGCTGATAACTTGTCGGAGAACCACGACAAAGAATCAGTGGGAGCATTCAGTGTTTCTCATGGTGAGAGTCTATCACTGGGTGATCGTCTTTCAGCCAGTGGGAGCATAATTGGGAAAGTCTTGCATTTGCAAAAAATTCTAAAATAGGCTGAATGAACGATCTCCTGCTCAAGAAAGCGTAGATCTTGAGAATTCTCTAACAGTTGATTAGATCATCATAAGAGTGCCTCTTCACGACCAGAATGTACAGCCTACACAAATGTAGCTCCATAAGTCCAAAAAGGTTAGTCGTCCACCTATCAGGTTCAATGTTTCTTGGAGAAATATGATGATTTGAAAATCCTGGACAAGGACGAATCTAGGACTTATTTGAAATTATATTAGATATCAATTCTGAGAGGTAGCACGAAGCTATGAGATTTGAGATGGACATGATGTATATTAATCAAAGTTTAGGACTTGGTGGAATTTGCCTAAATGAATTACATTGGCTGCAAATGAGTCTTCAGTAGTAAGACTGTAGCAGCTGGCAAAATCTAAACCTACAAAGCTAGGTTGGTGGGAAATGGTCATAGTTAATGGCTATGAAAAGATTTTTCACTAGTTGTAAAATCAGGTCCATTAAAATTTTACTTGCAATAGTTGAATACTATGATTAGGATATTTGATGGATATTAACTGACTTTCCTTAGAGGAAACCTCAAGAGGGAGGTGTGTTTGACACAGTTAGAATATTATACTCCGGTCAAATTCAAATCTGGTATGCAAACTGTAGAGGCCTAATGGTGGACTAATGCAAGCCTCTAGGAGTTGGAATATCCTTTTCGAAGAAGCTGTCAACTTGTTTGACTTTATCTAGAATACGGAAGAATCCATGTGTTTATTTGAAACACAAAGGGAATGATATTTTATCATCACTTATGCAGATGACATATTGATTTTAAAATATTATTTTGCTAATGCAATCCAAGAAAGGTTGATCGTCAAAGACCTTCATGATGAAGAACTTGATCGAGCTTGTTACATCCTTGGCATAGGGATTTATTAAAGATAGATCTAGCATGATGTTTAGGGTGTCATATCCACCTATAAAAGGTACTGAGGCACTTTATGTGGAGAACTCTAAAAGAGGTCCTTTATCAGCAAATCAAGTTGGACATGACTTGCATTAGGCTCAATAGGGCCTACGCCATCAGTACAAATGTTAGATCAGTATGATCCCGATGAAATTGCTAGACTGTTGTTAAGATTATTCTAGAGTGTCTTAAATGAACTAAAGAATATTTCATTGTCTATGATGGACAAGCATATCTAGTAGTAGTTGGGCTTACTGATGGTAGTTTCCAGTATTGACTGCGATGACTTTGAGTCATGGTCAAAACATGTTTTTACACTCAATGACATAACAGTAGGCTGGAATTGTTCCATACAAGAAACTGTCGTTAATTCAACAACTGAAGCCAAATACAAAGTTGCATCAGAAGCCAAGAATAAGGTTGTCTGGATTTAAAGTTCTTGAAAGAACTAGGGGTAGTTCCGAGTACTAGTTGTCCAATAAAGTGTTATTGGGACAATACTAGTGCGATTGCACAAGCAGTGGAACCAAGATCCAATAAACGAAAGTAATCTTGTATTTAGGCGCTAATGTTTGATCTGAGAGATCATATCAAGAGGAGATATAAAATTTAATGAATTCTCATAGAGTTTGGTAAATCATTTCACTAAGATAACCATGTACACATTAGACACTTGGAGAGTCTGGGTGTAAGACATGTAGGTGATTGGCTCTAAGCCAAGTGGGAGATTGTTAGTATATATGTCCTAGAGACAATCATTATGAGGACATTATACTTGATCATATTCAGTTATTAATATATTATTGATTTGATCAATGATATTCGACAATACACTTATAGAATAGTATGTCTGATTGTTTGCATATATTCATATATGTGTTCACATGAACTAATGTTGTCATTGAGATGAGAGACTCAGATGACTATGACATAGTTCTTAAAGTAGCCCCAATCAATGATCATCGAGAACGGGATATCGATGATGCAATTGAGATTGGTGTGTGATATGCATCATACCCTTAGAGGGTGCAGTGATTCTCACAACTGCGAGATACTAGGTATCTCATGATGGATGCACAAATACTTTGAGGAGTATTGGCATACCCAACCGAGAAACCATTTGATGTACTCTATTTACGTGTCTATGAGAGTATCAGTTTGTGGAGTAGTGTAATAGTCCTCTGACTTGAGGTCAATACACACGACATGTATGGAGTGATGGGCTTTGACCATGACCGACGCTTGCACTCTGAATGGGTAGATATGGCACGTGTTGGGCACATCACGAAGTACATTTGCATGGAGTTGAGCCAAGATAGAATTCATTCCTCAAATAGATTTGGAGAGAATACTCGACTTCTCATAACTAATTGGATCCTTAGTCATTGTCCAATGCACGTTGCATTTGAAATAGTGTTCAAATGTGATAATATGATCAATTAGTAGAATGAGATAACTTGATTAAGTTATTAGAATAGACACATTATCATATTCTAGACTTAATCGGAGTATTCGTGAATGAAAGGACCGTATCACTTTGAGCTTCACATTACAGGCTGTTGTTATATCCTCGCAACGTACCTCATATGTTGAGATTGTCTGGTTCGTAGTCTAGGGTTCAGCTAAGACCATTAGTTTGACTAATCGCTTGACATATAAGGGTCTACGGGTCACACAATTAGTAACCCACATTTACGAATTAAGTTGGTCGGATTAAATATTTGATTAGGTGATAAATATTTAATTCATGGAGAATTACAATAATTCTATTTAATAGAATTATTAATTAAATTAGATGATATATTAGATATATTATTATATATTATATAGTAAAGATTATATTTGATATTGCAGATCTTGATAGAATCAAATCTAATAGATATGCAAATACTTTACTATATATAAGAGTTATGGGACTCATAAATTGCAAGTCTAAAATCCTTAACTTTCTCCATAAGTTTCAAGTGTGAGTTTTTCCTAGCGAACTGCACTGGAAACGCCATACTAGCGATTGGATCGCAATTTCATCGACGAGGATTACGTGGATACCATAGTAGAGGTATCTGGCATACAAACAATGTAAGGTTTTCTCAATTAGATTAGATCTAATGATAATTATTTTATGCATACAGTCAATTCGATCTGGTTCGTTGTTGGTGAACAATGTCTTCCGCTGCTACGGACTTGAGGTTCGTAACTCTAAAACCCAATAGGTCGCCCAAACTACTACCAGACTAAGTCAAAGAACCAACCATACCCAGGAGAGAGAAGCTCGCCCATAATCAAAGCAACCCAGCAAGAATCCACCTCTACATTGCTCCCGAAAATAAAACAAGGCCCCGAAGCTCGCCCAGAAGCTCGCCTAGGCCAAGAACAAAGACGATGTGTATATAAGGGGCAAGCAAGTAGACATGTAGTAGGACGAAGGTTTTGTAAAGGTAGCATGACTAGTGAACAAAGACAAGTGTCAAGGACACTTGTCGACACCTAAAGCCAAATAGGCTCACAAGGTGCCACCTCACACATGCAAACCTATAAATATGTCTCACATGTACCTTTCTCTCTCTAAGTTTCATAATACACACACACTTTCTCTCACTAAGCTCTCTACTCTCTCTCTCTATATTCAAGCCTCAAGAACAAAATTAATTCTTGTTTATTGTTTGGTAGAATTAGATGATAAACAGCCACTAAATCATTCAATTAAAAAATTCTATCAACAACTATATTTACAAATTGGTTCAAAAAATTTGCACGGTAATGATTTTTTTTTTGCACAGAAGTGTTTTTTTTTTTTTTTTTGCACGGGACCAATTTGTAATTTTTATCAATTTCTTGAACCATATTGTACTTTTTCCTAAATATTATTGGTTATCACATTGTATATGTAGGAAAATCTTATACTAGAGATTTTCTTCAAAGATTTAGCTAAAATGTTGAACTTGATTCATTATTTAAAACCTACGTGGATTTTTTTCTTTTTAAAATTATCTTTTTAGGATCATTTATCACTAACTGCAATTTAATTTATTGGGAAAGTGTATCATACCAAGCCCTGGGGGCTTGCTTCGGGCCATAAAAAGTTTTCTTCAGGTGATACACCTTATCACTGACCTCTAACCCAGGAGGTTGTTCCACATAAACTTCCTTGTTCAGTAATCCATTCAGGAAAACATTATTCACGTCCATCTGATACACCTTGAACTTTTTAAATGTTGCATAAGCCAAAAACAACCTGATTGCTTCCAACCTTGCAACTGGGGCAAAGGTCTCATCATAGTCTATCCCTTCGGCCTGAGAGTAACCCTTAGCCACCAGTCTGGCCTTGTTCCTGACAACAACATTCTTCTCATCCCTCTTGTTCTTGAAGACCCACTTGGTGCCAATAACATGTTGACGCCTAGGTCTCTCAACTAACTCCCAAACCTGATTTCGCTCAAACTGATTGAGCTCATCCTGGATGGCTAGAATTCAGTTGGGGTCAGCAAGAGCTTCTTCTATGTTCTTAGGTTCCTGATCAGACAGGAAACAACATAACATAGCACTCTCGCCATGGAACAACATTGTCCTGACCCCCTCATTGATATCACCAATGATATTTGCCAATGAGTGATCATCTAGCCACCGCCTCCTGCTGACGGCTGCACTAGGAGCTGCTGACGTTCCTTCGCCTGATCCTGAAATGTTAGTCTCGACAATAACAGGCAAAGAAGCGGAACGAGCAAGAACAGGGGATACTGAGTCATTTCCTGAGGGTTGACCAATGTCACGGACATTGTTTCCCCCTACAGAGTTAGACTCAGTAACTGTCTCAGGTGCAGAAGCATCATCATCGACAGTACGTACCTCAGGTTGAGTCTGAGACTCAACATTCTCCGAGGCTGGGGCTTGCTGAGGGTTAGCCTGAGGTCCATCCTGATCATCATCATCCCATCCCTTGGGAGAATTTACGAGCTTGATCTTGAACTCAGGATTCTTCAGGCTCAGTCTTGTCACCCTCTTGGTAACCCCTTCAGTGTCAGGACTCGGAACCTGTTTTCTACTCACTGATGCAGTCTCATCAAACACAACATGAGGTGTTTCCTCCACATAAAGGTCCGATAGTTATATACCCTGAAAGCTTTGCTGACTGAGGAGTATCCTAAGAACACTCCCTCATCAGACTGCTATCAAAGGCTTTCAGCTGGTCTTTCCCATTGTTCAGGATGAAACACTTACACCCAAACATATGGAAATGGGAAATGCGAGGCTTCCTCTTGTTCCAAGTTTCATAAGGTGTCTGAGCATGTTGTTTGTTCAGTATAGATCGGTTCTGAGTGTAGCAAGCAGTGTTGATTGCTTCAGCCCAATACTTATTGGGCAGTCCTGACTCAGCCAACATGATCCTGGCAGCTTCCTTCAGGGTCCGGTTCCTTCTCTCAGCTACTCCATTCTACTAAGGAGTCCTTGCTGCAGAAGTCTCATGAGCAATGCCAAGGTCAATACAAAAATCAGTTATAATAGAGTTAATAAACTCCGTTCCCCGATCTGATCTGATCCTGATGATGCTCTGACCCTGTTCAGTACTCAATTTCTTGAGTAACTCAGGAAGCTTGACCTGAGTCTCATTCTTGTTCAGCAAGAAAATAACCCATGTGTACCTGGAATAATCATCATCAACAACAAGGGTATATTTTCTACCATTCATGCTGACAGGAGTAATCAGACCAAAGAGATCCATGTGCAGGAGCTGAAGCACTCTGTCAGTTGAGAAGGCATCTTTCTCCTTGAATGAAGCTTTAGTTTGCTTGCCTTCCTAACATGCTCCGCACACGTGGTCTTTGCTAAAAACTTCATTAGGTAAACGTTCTACAAGAGAAAGTCGAGAGATTTTGTTAATAATCTTGAAGTTTAAGTGACTCAGGCGTTTATGCCAAAGCCAACTGAGCTCAGAAGAGCTCTTAGTGACCAAACAAGTTTCAGGAGAGTTGCTTTTAAAGTCAGCAAAGTACACGTTGCCTCTCCTGACACCTATAATCAGAACCTGCAGTGTAGATTTGTCTTTCACAAGGCATATGTTAGATGTAAACTCTACACTATATCCACGGTCACAAAACTGACTGACCGAAAGCAGGTTATGCCTAAGACCCTCAACATAGGATACATTAAGCACTCTCACATAGCCAACAATAAGGGTACCGAATCCTCTGGTGAAACCCTTAGAGTTATCACCAAAGGTTACCTGCGGGCCATCCTGAGCTACGTAGTCCTGAAGGAGATCATGAAATCCGGTCATGTGCCTGGAACATCCTGAGTCCAAGTACCAGTCCTTCTTCAGATCCTCCTTCTTCTTCTTGTAGCCCGCAGCGACCTAAAAAGAATCAGGCCTCAGGTACCCATCTCGTATTGGGTCCTACAGTGTCAGCCATACCCTTCGGGATCCAGATTTGTTTAACAATTCTGATGGAATCAGAAGTGTAAACCTGTCTCCCTGAAACATCAACATACATCGTTCTCTTCTTCCTTTGTGCCTGGGAAGTTGAGGGTGTATAGGTGTCAGTCTGAGGTTCAGAAGCCCTTGATTTGTTCCTGGGGGCGGGCCTCCTGTTCCTCCTTGGCCTGGGTACGTTGGACTGAGGTCTATCCTGGGAAAGAGCAGCTCGGGCCTGACCTCTAGGCACTTGAGGTCTGGCCTGAGTGTTATCGGAGTCAGGTCTCTGTTGTCTTTTAGGGACCACTTGGTTAGTCTTTCTCCTTTGAGGATTAGGACGCTCCTAATGGGCCCTGTGCCCTACCTGAGGCCTCTGGACCTCAGTATTCCTAGGCTTTGCCTAAGGCCTCCTTTGGCCTGAAGTCCTTCCACCCTGAGCATTCTGAGGCCCAGCATGAGAAGTGCTTGAGGCAAAATTTCTTTCACCCTGAGAATTCCTAGGCTGAGCTTTGGAGTTTCCTTGGTCCTTCTTCCTCGGCTCTTGGTGAGGAACTTTAGCCTTTCCCTTTGGTTTTGGCTTTTGTTCCACAGCATTTTGCCTGACAGGTTCAGCAGGCACTTTCTTGCACCCTTTGCCTTTATCCTGGTGAGCAACACTAGGGCCCTTGTCACCAGTTTGGGCAGGGATAAACACCTTCTAAGAGTTGCTCCCTAAAACACCTCTCTTCTTCTTGCCCTTTGGGTCTTTTGAGGAATCATAGCCTAACCCAGCTTTAGCACCATCAGTATGCTGGGAGATCATTGTTAACTCATCAACCACTAGGGAAGATTTATGTAACTTCTCCAGCTTTACTTCAAGGCGCATATTTTCCTTTTTCAGGGCCTCAAGCTCTGTGGTGTATTGAAGCACTAGCTTCTGATGAGCATTCTCCTTTGAGATCAGTTCAAGGTCCCAAGCAGTTTGCTCAGCACTAAGGCGAGCTTGCCACTCAGCCTCGAACATCCCTCTCAGAGCAATTCGCTCAATCTTCTGATGTTCCTGAGCAAGGAATAGATCAGTATAACGAGTCTCAATCAGCGAGCTAATTACACCATTCAGTCTTTCAACTGCCATTGGAGCCTCATCATACCTATTTCGGGCATGAAGCAACTCTTCCTGGAGGTTTACTAACCTCAGGGCTTCCTCAGTATCTCTCATTCTGAGAGACTCAGTTAACCGATCATTCTTCCCACTCAGTTGTGCATTCACATCCACTATGTGAATATGAGTCTCTTGTAGCCTCGAGAAGTCAACCATCAATTGCTCAAGAGCGAGCTGAAGGTCGAGGTCTCTTGTTGAATCTGAGCTAAGCTCAGGTGCGTGATCAGGAGAAGAGGCAGAAGAACATACCTCATCATCTGCCATCAGGCAGAGATCATCATACTCCTCATTGGAGAAGAGTTCAGGGGATCGGCGTCCTGGGCCATCGGAATCTGAGGAGTCCTCAGCAATCAACGCTCTCCGATCTGATGCCCTGAGATTTCTCTTTGCTCTTCTGTCTTCTCTCTCTCGAACACTGAGCTCCGGACAATCATACTGATAATGTTCGATCTTCTTGCAATGGTAGCACTGATCTACATCACTAGCACCCGGTTTATCAGTGTACCTTTTATCTGACGATTCCCTCCTGCTCCCTGATGATCATTCAGGTTTGGAGCTGGATCTTCTGGGCTCAGCATCGTCTCTCTTTCTGGAGCTTTTCTCATCTCTTCGCCGCTCAGGATCGTCTCTTTCTCTCCTGGATTCAGAACCCCTCCTTTCTTCTCTCCGGGGTCTTGATCTCCTGGGGCTGGAATACCTGCGATCACGGGTGTCAGTATAAAATTTCTTATACCTTCCGTAACGAGAGTTCAGTTTCTCGAATCTCTGTGCCATCGGGCTGTACTCCAGGGCTAGCTCATCCTTGCTCATATCTCTCAATGATTTCAAGCCAGATCCAGCCTCAGGCTCAGGAGTAGCTTTAAGAGTCACGCTCTTTTCCTTCTCAGGTGTCTTCTCCTCACTGGCAACACCTTTCGTCTTCCTCTTATCGAGGTCGAATTCTAGAGCCTTTAACTCTGAGAATAGGTGAGATTAAGGCACGTTAGTGAGATCCTGAGTGTTCTTCAATAAGATCACTCATGTGTCCCATCTTTCAGGGAGACAGTTCAGGATTTTAGACGACACCTCCCTCTTGGGAAAGTCCTTCCCAAGGGTTGCTAGCTCGTTCATCATCTTAATGAATCGAGCTTCCATTTGATCGATGGTCTCTCCATCAAGCATCCTGAATGCCTCGAACTTCCTGATTGCAAGATCTCGCTTGTTCTCTTTAATCTTTTCAGAACCCTCACTCATCTCCTTCAGCGCATCCCAGATCTCCTTCACGGTTTTCAGATGCATGAGCCTGATCGAGTTCTCGTAAGAAACGGTGTGGAGTATAATGTTCTTCGCAACATTATCCAGTCCGATTTGCTTAATCTGATCATATGTAAGCGCGGACCTCTCCACTGGCTCATCTCAGGCAGCCGGAACAGGAACATTACCAGCGACATGCCAGGTGGTGGCACGATTGGTCATGAACTTGATAGGGCCATTCTCGATCACCTGGGGCATCTGATCATGGATGGAGTAGATATGTGCAAGGACCCTGAATTTCCAATAATCATAATTGTCAATAGAGATTCAGGAAGATTGCCCTCTAGGCGTATAGAGCCAGATGCCATGATATGCAGTTTTTAGAAATAAAGATCAGTTCAGTTGACCACCAAAAGTTTCTCCTTAGAAACTGTAGGAAAACAAAGTCAGTGGTCTTTTGAACCACCGCTCTGATACCACTTGTTGGTCCCGAAACGAGTATAATCAATGTATGGGGGAATACACTGATGTCAGATTTTCCCAAAATCTCAGGAAAATGCTCTTTCAGACTTAGTCAGGAAGATACTGAAGTGTTCCGTTAAACTGATGGTCCTCAGGGGCAGCACGGACGGTTCAGTAATGAACCAAAAAGGCTAAGTCAGAGTTGTGGTCTCAGAAGCTCAGTAGAGATAACCCACCACTGACAGCTCGGAAGCAAGTCAGTTGGATAGCTATCTCAGTAAGCTTAGTTTAGTGCGGAATGTGAACCCTTAAGTATCTACTCGTTTTAGTTCCTGAAAATTTATCTGTTTGCTTAGGAAAATGTGATTAAGGCTGGTGCACAGTTTTACTGATCAGGATGACAAAGTCAGTCCTGATGGTTTTCAAAACAATGCAAGTATGCTCAGTTTAATATGAATGACAATTATGATCCTGAGCAATAAGTAAATCAGCACGTAGGGGACTTTTTAACGTGGTTCGGAGATAAACAACTCCTACGTCCATGACCTGATTGAACATGAAGCTATCCTCAAACCCTGAGGATGGGTACTTGGGTTTTACGTGCCAAGGGACACGAATAGCCAACTTCCTCTCTTAGGAACTGACCCCTGGTTGTTTTACAAGTCCTAGTCCTTCCTACCAACCAACTCACACACTGAGGGGTTTGGTATTCATGTTTTCCAACTATTGTGTATTGATCTCTCTAACAAAGCAGTTCTAAGGATGGGATCAATACTCTAAGCAAAATACAGAAAAGATTCCTACTACAACACTAGGGAAATTTAAGGTTTCAGAGTGTTGCTTCAAATATGCTTTGAGTGCTTGGAATCTTGAGAGCTTTCTCTTGGAAATTTCCCGTTAGCCTTGAATGGGAGCAAGGCCTTCTGTATTTATAGGAGGGTTTGAAATAGATCCGTTTCAAACCCTTCTATTTTGGGTAGGTGCAGGTTTGGTTGTCCTTGTCTGACAAAACTCATACCTAGTATTGCAAAGATACGATCCGCCGCCTGCACCTCTGAGAAGCATTAAATGTGCTCAGTCTCCGTACATACATGTCGCCTTCTTACTGGTCGCTTGTTCAACAGCTAGTTTGTCGGCATTAACTTTACTGATCCTCGTACATTTATAACGCTGTCCCTCGTTATTTACTCAGAATAAATGTTTATCTTATGTTGGAGACTCTGACATTCCTTCTACTTCTTCAGACTTCCATTTGCACGTGTAACCTTTGGGTCTCAGGACTTATAAGTATCAGGTTAACTAACACTAGGCCCAAGTCAGGACTTATGAACATCAGAAGGATGTTCAGCCTGATCAAGGTTACATTGTGCCTTCACTGATAGGGACTTCCCTGAGCATGCTTAGTCTACTCAGTTCTGTCAGGATCAATGGTCTTCTTCAGGATGGCTTCTACGCGGCTTCAGGACTCTTTCTAGGTTTTTCAGGTTGCAACTTCAGGTTTATCATCTTCAGGACGATCAAGACTTTCAGGGTTGGAGATGCTTCAGACTTCAGACTTCAAGGATGTCACCATCAGTCTTCGATCTTCAACACGTTCCCCCTGCACTGAATACCTGTGAACAGAAAAATCTATTCTAACCTGACAATCCTGAAACTAACATCCTGATGAACTATACTTAGGCAAATTCATCAAGGGGTTTTGGAATCTAATCAAAATACTTAAGACTGTCCCAACATGATGTCTCCTTTAAAACTATATCTAGTAGTTGTAAAATATTGTCGAAATTATATTTCGTATTCTTTGAATGATGCGTTTAGAAATTATTTTATATAAAAAAATGCATATTTTTTGTATGGACTTTACAGCATAAGATAAAAAAACTCTTTTAATACAAGTTAAAAAGGAATTCTTTAATAAAATGAATGCAACCTGGACAAACATGATTGCAGTTTTTCAAACATTAATATTAAATAGCTAATAACATTTATGACACAATGACATAGTAGCAGGACTACCTTAAAGTAATAAGTTGCATTTAATTATAATTAGAATGAGATTGCAAACTGATACGGTTCCAGCAACCTCACTTCTTCAGGCATGAACATTACACATAATAATGCAATTAAGACGTTTTGTTCAATCACAATACTCCTACACATACTCGTCATTATAAGATAAAAAATACACGGTAACATAATGCATCTAATATTGTGTACTTACTTGCCATCAAACACACTCCAGCAAAATAAAAAATCCTCCCTCCGTGGGAATTCAAATGTTCTTCAACAATCTAGCAACCAAATTATTCATTCTCTCATGAACCAATCCACCATCTTCAAACGATAATCCCCAGAAGCCAAAGTTGTAAAAACCCTTCTTTCAGATGCATTTTTGTTAATTTCATTCTCCATGTTATAACAAACAATAACCTCACAATCAACTGAGGTAGGTTCTTGCTACAGACATGGGAAGGAAATGGGTGGCCCCTGAACGTATCCCATATGCAGTTCTTGCTTGAATTCAGCACAACTGTTAGCACGCAATTTCAGCAGCTTGTTTACATATTCCACATAAGATTGGGATTTTAAGCGTTAGACGCAATAGCTAACAGGTTGGTGTTATCCGTAATAATGCTACAATTGAATATAATTGTTTTTCGCATACTAACCACAATCTTTGATCGTTCCAAGTGAACGTCTTTTGTACGAAGGCTGTGCGGTGCATTTGAGTTAAAAAAAAACTTCAGCTGTTGTTTTTCAAGTCAAGCTTCAACAAAGTCCAGTGATCACCAAGACTAACTGAGCCACTGCCATATTCTCTAGTCAGTAGGGGAAACAACAGTACAGCTTTAGTTGAGATTATCTCAATACGTTGGTCAACCAATGCAATCAAGCTTCTGCTGCTTCCAGTTTTGTTAGCAGTGATAAGTTCCAACATAACAAAATATATCATCTCAATTATAAAAGAAGCATACTTCATTAGAGTAAGCACTCATAACTATTGGATTCTGTATTTACCCAACACGAAGATGAAAAATGTGAACGTCATTGGTTGCTATTCTCTCAGCGTATTTGTGCTGCAACAATTTCCCCCATGAATCAATAACCTACAAACAGCATGTTGGTAGAAGATATCTCTTATTATAAAGGTATATTATCTCAGAGTTGAATATTCATATGACCTAAAAAAAAATTGCAGTTATATATATGCAAGAGAAGACGTTACCCCTGTGGAAAGTCTCTCATGGTGAAGTATTGCTATTATATCTCTCAAATAGACTATTGTCATTGCATCAGGTGAACTCCATGCCATACTCCTACAAAAGTCACACTCCCATGTCAAATTGTGCACTGAACAAGTCATATATGTATAAAAAGATAATCATTGGATAATAAACAATACAACTTACTCTTCTCCTCCTTCTCTTCAGTAATCTTCAATATAAACCTTTAAATCCCTTTTTACCTTCCTTACTGCAGCATATGAATTGTCCCACTTATAAGGCTTTGTAGTTGCTCTGCACTCATGAGCAGAGACTAGGTCACCTGTACCCAGTTGTGGGCTCACCTCCATTGTTCTTCTTTTTGAATTCCTTATTCGTGCTTTCACATTACGTGTAATAGTGCCTGGAGTTGGTGCCTTCTTTTCCAATTTCTCATCCAATTTTGGTGATTCTATGTTGGTGTCATCATCTTTGTAATTGTCCAACTCTTCCATTAGTATAATTTGATCATGCAAATCTTTCTTCTCAGACAACAGTTTCTTATTAGCACTTTTAGTGATTTCCCTCTCTGCAATAGCATCAATATGCTCTAGTGATCTACTATCCTCAAGCAACTGTGTGACTGTTGGGTGTGCTATTTGTTGCAATTTATCCTCAGCTTCTTTCAATTCAGCCCTTAAATTGCTTGCTTCATTCTTCAACTTTTACAGTTCAGCGTCCTTTTCAGAAATTTGCAAGAAGTAGAGACCTCAGCTAGTTCCCCTTTAATTCTACAAAGTTCCCCTTGTAAGATTCCCAACTCAGTATCTTTTGAACCCATCTTCTTTTCAAAAATAGATTTTACCTTCAGTCATTCACTTTCCTCCTGCTTTATAATTTCCTTCTGTTGACCAATTTCAAATTCCAGCTTTGAAACTTGTTCCCCCAACTGTATAATTTGAACTTCATCAACGTGATCTATTACTACCCCTATGTCTGACTTTGATATATCTGCAACCACTACAATTACTTTCTCTTGTGCATCAGCACTTGTCCCAATTTCGTTTGTCAACCCCAAACTAAACCTTGGATATCCTTCTCTACAAACTGGATCACAGATCACTGCATCAGTAAATGGTGTTGGAGTATCAACACCCTTCACTTCTTCCCTTAACAAGGGTTCTTTCTCACTTTGCACAACCTCATGTCTTCCCTCATTTGAAATAACAGATGCACCACCAACAACCTCATTCTCCTTATCTACAATATTTACTTCTTGCTGCCCCTCATTCGGTCTTGTACAGATAGGAACTGTAGGATACCCCGTAGCATCCGAATCTGAACATATGTGGATGGTCCTTCGTCACGTCTTCTTCTTCGAGGACTTTGGCTATTTGCAGACACCACTCTTCCAACATTTTTTTAGCTCCCGCTTTCCCAAGCTTGTTGTAAATCTCAAAGATTATCCTTTTCCATTGATGTTGGGTTCAATTTAAACCTGTAAATCTGTAGCAACCAACCCATCATTTAGGTAGTTTATATGCTACAATAACGGTATACATTAATAATGTATAAAAACATAATTCAAAGGATTTCAAAAATTAGTATATTTTGCTTACATCATCTGGCTTCAATTTTGCCAAGCTTCTTCTTTTAAGGGCCTCGTTTAGACCTGATAGGTCCCACTTTAGTGCTCTTGGGAATAACCCTGGGTATGTTGGGGCGATAATGTTTGTATGTTCAAGCAGCCAGAACTAAATAGGGAATGATTTAGAAAGTATATAATAGTCAATTACCAGACCTTAATAAAGTAATTTCAGAGATACTTACATGTAGTATAACTGCAGAACATTCAATCTTCAGATTCGTTGAACATCTCAGCTGCCCAGTCAACAATTCCACCACTACATTACACCAATCAAAACTCCTGATATCTTCCACATTTTCCAAAAAGACTGAATAATGCCATGGTATAGATGAATTCCTCCCAGGGGTAAGGACTGCTGTCATTAAATATAAATACACTAATATAGCTACATCAAGACAGCTAGTATGGTCACTCTGTTTCAATACTTCCTCCATCTTGATAAAGACATTTCTTTTAAAAAGACAGTATTTACCTTTATGTTGATTCTGTTCCCTTTCAAAACATCTAATTGCCCATGGTGGCATAGTATACTCATCTTGTTTTAATGGTACTGGTCTATTTCCACATATAATTCTCATTATAAGTTGAACATCTCTGCTAGTAATTTTTAGCCTTTCCCCACCCATTAAAAAAGTTCCAGTGCTCTGATCAAACCTGCACATTATTCGTTGTATATCTTCCTCATACTTCTGCCACATGAACCTATATACTTCAAAATTTGCTTTTCGAATAGCATTGAACAGAAGCCAAAAAGGTGTCTTTTTTATTTCTCTTATATGAACATCCTTAAATTTTAGGCTTTGTATCTCTCGTGTTGTTGCCACCAATGTACTTCTAAAATAGTTAACTTCAGACTCCAACAATTCATCCCATGTACATAACATAATTTAGAAGAAGAAAATAGTTAGACCACAGGAATTGTATTTCAGATATACTGTACCAAAATAATTAAAAGTAGTTTACATTTGTGTGCTACCAAAATAATTTCTTAATCCAGGTTCATTATCACTTGTATCTGTTGTCGATGCCCCCAAAATGTCATCCAACGCTCCACCCTCATTTACATTGTCCATGTCTTAACAATTTGTATACAGCAAAAAAATACAATCAGTTATTTAAATGATTGAAATACTTACATTATATAATGTACTTTAGTAAGAATCAAAGGTTTGACATTGTCTATATTTTACCTATTCATCAATCCAAAATAATACCTTGATTGTACGTGCAGTGCTTGTTACGTGGTTTTCTTCTAGTTCCCTTTGGTCTTCTACGTTTTGCTCTACTTCCATAATCTTTAAAACTCAATGAGATTGTGTTTACAACTACGTGTCGAGTTCAAGTATAGTTATAATTGTAGCAAAAAATTTAACTTATAAAGGTTACATGAATCATCAATAAAATCCTATTCTCCAACCAGCTCTCTTTTGCCTACAAACATAGCGAAATATAAGTGTAGAATATTGATTTTCTTTGTTAACAACCCATGTTCATAATTACCTCTAGCTCTTCCTGCATTCTTACTCGACATGCGTGTATTTGTCGAAGTTGAAGCAGTTGTGCAACGAACAGAGATGTATTAAAATTCTGCTCATTATCCCGATAAAATATTTTTCATTAAAAGAAAAAAGGAAAGCATTATTTAATGAATCTGAATGTGCCTATACGTTCACATACATCATCGCACACAAATGTTTACATGTTCATGTACTAAAGTATTGTATATTTCTTACAATGTATTGTCAGTCATAGATAAAGTGCAGAACAAGTTTTGTGAAAGCCGTTGTCATATTTGTTGTTTATTACACCTATGTAGTAGATATATGATCATTACGTATTAAACTTACCATTTTTTCTTCGTCTCACGGTCTATTTACTCTCAACATCAGGTCTATTCCTTGGTACTTCTTCTTCATCATAAAACATACTCCAGTGTCTTTTAGATGTCATCTTCACCAAAAAATTCAAACAAATGTACAATTAGTTATTATATAACAAATACTCATTGTTTAAACTATGGTTTTTTTACAGTTCATCCCCTATACCTGAAAATACAGTTTATGTTCAAGTAAGGTAAAATACAGGGACATACACTGTGAATACATATCAAAATTTGTCTAACACCCATACATTAAGACCGCGTCTACTTTATATAATACATAATCCCAAAATAATCGACCAAGTATCCAGAAAATTCCCATTTGTATATCTATATATAACAAAGTGTAATTACTTACCCTAAAGTATCGTCTGCAAGTATGATGGATTCTGGGAATAATTTCGGAAAAAATTCTTCATTGCCTGAAAATGGAGACTCCGTGTCGACGGTTTCAGAAAACACACCTTCTGAAACTGGGTTTATTTTGTTTGATTATTATGATGTATATCAAATTTGAAAATTTGAATCTATTCCTGTTTGCTAGCTATAGGTTTAGGTAACTGTAACACCTAAAAAGTAATACTATTTCTAATTGTACTTGAGTCATAAAAAGAAAGTGCTTTTCAGACAAATAGTAAAAAGATGCCCTTATTTCTCTCTGCCCTCAATTGCAATTAATAAAGGTGAAAGTCTATATTTGTAGTTATGGTCTTAAGGGGTGTCCCACTATGTAACGGACCCTTTTCGTATTTTCTTAGAAAGCTCATTTTCACTTAGAGAGATCATTTGCTAATGAGCTCTCTAAGTGGAGCTATGCAAAGTCAAAATTGTAGTACTGTATTGAATAATGAGTAAGTCTCTTGTGCACTAGGTGCACCGTACAATTCAAGTGTTTTTTAAAAAGTTACACCATTTATTACTGAAAAGTTACACAAATTATTACTCAAAAGTTACACAATTAAAGATACACTTTTCAATAATAATATGTGTGACTTTTCAGTAGTATTTTGTGTAACTTTTTAAAAATGAACTTGAATTGCACAGTATACATGGTGCATACAAAACTAAGACTTGAATAATTAGGGTTTATCCTATCATCTCAATCGATATGCCTTTTATTATACACTAATTACTAAAAAAATTCACAATCTGATGTGTAATTGTATATTTTTAAAATATTAAAATTAAATTTAAATTTTAAATCTAAATACATGATATGCATTCAAGTATAAACAACTATTTGCATCAAAAGAAAAGATAGTGATCCCTAATGAGACCATCGTACAATATTATATAATGTCCTGAAATATACGTAATGAGATAACATCGAAGAGCCAAATGGAATATTCAACTCCATGGGATATTATAGTATACAAATTTGACCTAAACCTAATATTAAAAATTGAGACATCCAAATGTATTTCAACCACAATAAAATTAGTGGATATTGGAAGCCAACTTGACAAAAAGAAATTAAATGTGTCAATGAATGTGCATTTCCCATCATATAATTTTTTAATTTTTTTTTAAGTTTTTTCATAATATTGAACTGATAATTTGTGTTATACTTGTATCCTCGCTATGCATATCATTACTACAAAACCTGTTTTTTTTCTTTTTTTGAAAGTGAGTATTTTGATAATTATATGTGTGGTGAACTCAATGATATTTTTGTTAGAAAATAGTGGAGTGTGTATGGGAAGATGAAAATGTTGACACGGACTTAGAAACATAAAGTCGAGGCACGAGTTTCACTCGCTCTCCGTAAGACGTTATTGCCCCCGTACACTGGTGCAATACGGATCGTAGACAACCGTCCCCAAGATACAACGACTTTAGAACTTCAGATTGTTGCACTACAAATCAGAAGTTATCGGCGAATCGCAAAATAGGTATCCGGAACTCCCGACACGACTTTAATGCACACTTAGAATGCTTGAATGCTTTTAGAGAGGAGAAGGCTTATTTTGGTTGTGAATGAAATCTGGAATGAACACTGGGGTCTTATTTATAATAATTGAAGAGATGTGGCGCCTTTTGGTGAAGGGCTGCATCTTTTCCAACCTTTGAATCTGAGCCCTTAAATCACACCTCTTGATTTTCAAGGGCTCTGATCGCACCCTTTGGCTGCACCCTGAATCTGATCCGCGCTTGTCTGACTCGGGTTCGAACCCCACTGGACGCGCGCCCATCTGAGAATGCGACGACGCGTACGTGCGAAGTGCAAAGTGCGCCTCTAAAGTTCCCAATGCGACTATGTGCGACGTGCGCGTGCCGAAGCCCGTGCGGGTGTAGTATGAGGGTCTTTGGGTTAGCCCTTCGGGCTAACCTTAAGGCACCAACATGAAGACCATAGAATATTATTAATTCTATTGTACACAAGTCTACATATAAGGGACTCCAAAGCCTTCACATTTTCCTATGTGGGACAAAGGAATATTTCCATATTTTCTCCCTTATTTTCTTTCTTCAACATGTTTAAGTTGCTAACTTCATGTATTAATATCTCATTCACCCGAAATTAGTTTTGAGCAAATTAATATCCCAAATTCATCTACTCCGAACGTAGATTAATATTTTGCAACTTAATTCCATTTTTCACCAATGGAACATCATGATAAAATTGGTCAAACTTGGGTCAACCACCCATATTCCAAACCAATTTCCAACAATTTTTAACTATAATTTTTTTTTAATGAATTATTGCAACTTTCTTTCATTATACAATTGGACAATTATAACTCTTTAGTACAAAAATTGCACTTTTCCAGTAAAAACAACTAAAGATATAATTGTTTTAAATTTTTCAATGAAAATGAGAACAAAAGTATATTTATACTCCTTACCTTTAGAAATGTTGAATAAATATTTGTCATAATAGTTATTACATAATTAGTGTTGTACTTTAATTTTGAAAAAAAAAATTATTGTTATGTGATATAAAAATTGATTGAGAATGATTATAAGAAGAAAGGAGAGTAATCAAATGAGATATTAATTATCTTATTTAAAAATAAAATAGTATTGTACTATTGTGTATATACTTTATCTTTCTTAAGCATTATAATTATCACATATTTATTCTTATTTTCACTCCTATTCAGAAATTTTCAATTCAAACACCACCTAATTATATTATTTAAAAATATATTTAAATTGACCATCATACCTATTATACAAGGAAACTTGTCTTAAATAAAACTATATCATTACTAAATCAGGTTTCCTGTCATATATAGAGAGATTCTTGTATATATATAAAATAAAACATTTCACAAAATAAAATTAACTTAATTTACTTATATTTCTTTAATTTAATCCATACCAATTAAACTACACCCCACCTCATCCATGAAACCTTCTTTTCTTGTATAAGTACTAAAATATACTCTTCCATTTCAAAGTTAATTTCTATTTTATTATTGGTAAGAATGTTAAAACAAAAATTATTTATAAGTATTTAAGTAAAAAAGTTATATATTATTGATAAAATAAATATTTTTTATGTGTAATATCTTATTTAAAAATCAAAATAATAACAGAGTCGGTAACATATTGGTAGAAAAATAGTGCACTATTTTAAAAAACGTACAATATACACCATTCAACTTATATTTACTCTATTATACAAATTTTTTATATCTATTTAAAAATAGTATATTACTTTTGTATTAAACTTTGATTATTTAAAATATGAGATAGAATCTTTTTAAAAAATACATCGATTAAATTTTGGTGTAAGGGAGTAGTATGTGGGGGTACACTGTACACATTATGAGAGGTCGCATTTGGCTTTAAATAATGACAGAAATTTCCAGCATGGTGATTGATGTTTGTCATGGAGCTAGAGACGCATATTTCATGACTCATATCACACTTGAAAATACCACATAAATATAAACTTAAATAATACAATTAAAAAAATTTAATTTTTATGAGTATAAAATACTCCCTACGTCCCAAAACTACTTTCACATTTTTCTTATTTGGATGTTCCAACTCTTCTTTCACACACCCAAAAAGGAAATTTTTTACACCTACAAAAGTCAATAAAGTACATTTTTTCTTATTTTACTATTTAACTTTACACTCACATACTTACTTTTTCTTAATTCGAGTGCCCGGAACTAATATGAAAGTAGTTTCGGGACGGAGGGAGTATATTTTTTTACTTATGTAAAAGTAAAATTGAAATATTTAAATAAAATAGGTGTGAAATTGAAATTGGGATGGGAAGTGTATTTTTCAAAGGTCGTAAGCAGATTTTCTGACCTCATCTTAGCATCATTTTCTCAATTTTTTTTCTCAGGTAGTGGAACTCGTTAATATATTCGTTTCTTTTTGTTTCTGCAGTGTAACAAAATAAAGTTTCTAATTTATTAATCATACTACTTTTTTGAAGGTTTATTAGTCACTTTACCTAATTTTGAATACCAAATCCTTCTGGAAGCACTTCATTTTAGATTTGTCTTTTTAGGGTATAATAGTATAAAAATTTGGATTTAATTTTTTTAATTTTTTTAAAATAAAGGATTTTGACAAAGTATTTGTATGAAAATAGTTAATGATAAGTTTATTATGAACAAGTTTTAAAGTATCTAATATTTAACTAGGTGTATCAAAAATCTCATCAGGTGTATCAAAAGTCACTAGGTCAAGTTTTATATATTGATTTCAACCTTTGATACACCTGATGAATATTTTGATACACTTGACCAGATATTTGATACATTAAAGCAATTTTATGATAAGCTTATCATGAACTATTTTCACACAATACCTACTCAAGGATTTTATATTGATTTAGGTAGGGTTTTAACCTAAATTATTAAAAAGGTTGTGTATTTTCAGCTCAAATCTAGCTAACAAATTCTATTGATTTTATTCAAAAATTAAATAGATGAGTTAATTTCACAATTTTTTATAAAACGAGGGTCTAATTTAACTATTTGATTTGGTGTGCAAACTCTAATAAAATATACTTTCTCCATTTTAATTTTTTTTTTTATATTTCACTAATAATTTTATATAAAAAAATTCAGAAACACTTGGTATTAATTTAAGATGGAATAATGTTGAGTATCATTAATGGATTAATCACTATAGAGTTAGTGCTTATTTTTTTATTTATATTATTTTATGATCTCATTTATGTACAATAAATAATGTTTCCACCCTTATTATCTTTGTCTATACCAACCGACCCTTATTCTTTTATTTATATTGATTAATAGTCCCTCATAAAAAAAAATTATTCATTAAAAATTTTAAATATTTCAAATTAACTCCTACCACTAAAATCCACAAAACGTGAAATGTGAAAATAAAAGTGGAAATGTGGGAGTACAATTTTTCTTCAAGGAGAAGCAAATGGACTGAATCTTATGCAAGTCTTATTCCAAAATTAAATTCAAATTATTGATCATTCATCAAATCAACTTTCAGCCACTTTTATGCATCAACTTAATACTTTGATTCAATTTTTAGCTCCACCTCATTTATTGAGAGAAAAAAAAAAAAAAAAAAACCTATCAATTCCCTTTTAATTATTTAACTACCATATATATGAAATAATGAATGCCTTGGTTTTAGGGTAGTGTATTATTCATCATAAATTAAGGTGGAGTTTGATTGGATTCCATGGGTCCTCAGTGTCCTTTGTTAGGAGAAAATTAATTGCTCTCTCTCTCTCTCTCGATATTTATGTCCTTCACCAAGCCTATCTAAGTTGTTGCTCCCTGTTTGGGCATCAATAAAAGGAGGTAGTCTAAGTTTGATTTGGGTGCGGGACAACATAAGTTGGCTCTCTAGTATTTCACGTGGCCACCAAACATGTCGTCTAAACTCTAAGAATGGGTCCAAGACTCCAAAATTTTCGTCCGGGACAAAATTTAGAGAAAGTAAAAAGAAAATTTGTCAAAGAAAGAAAGTATTGCGAAATATTATGAATTCTAGACATAAATAAATTTTGTTAAATATAATAAAATAAATTTAAAATGTAATTATAATTTAAATTATGATTTTTTTTAAATTGCAATTTAAGTATTAAGTTAAATTTGTTGATCTTCTTGAAAAAAACATGTAGTTAATTTTTTTTCAATTAAAATTTACGAGCAGATCTCAATCTTTTTTAGGCTTGTATGACGCTTACATGGTAATTGTCAATAAATAATCTAAATATATGGTAAAAATTTAAAGCTTTGCAATTTAAATGATTTTTTTTTGTCTAACATGGCATTTTAAACTAAATTTTTGAATTTTATTTTTAAAAGAAATTCAATCAAATATTTTTCTTTTTACAATTAAGGGTAGCATCTACGTGACCACCACCTACAATAAAAATTAAAATATGTGAAAAAATTTAAAATTGAATTTTCAAATTTCAAATAATAATATGTGAGAATTTTAGAATTCCAATATGCATTTTGTCCATTACTAAAATTCAATTGAATTAATCATTCAAATCAATGATTCCAACAGATTTAACCCGATTTTTCTATTTGAAACTTGACTTATTTTAGTGAAAAATAAGTATCAAATTCACAAGATCTTCAATAATTCACCAAAGTTTCGATGTATTGGGTGTATCCGTATTTATATATAGAAGCTTTAGTTTTCGTATTTATCTTAATTGATGGTTTAGTTTATGCATGGCGAAAGGGGGCATTGGAATGGTTTTAGCTCCTGAATATTCAGACAATAAAAAGAAAAATTAAGTAAGCATAATTCTTATAAAAATGAAAAATATAAGGCTTTGAGAAATTATTTGGGATTGAAAAGTTAAATTTTAAGTTGTACAACATAATATAATTTTTATTGTGGGTCATTGTCACGTAGACACACATAAACAATATCTAAAAAAACATGTCTATAATCCTTAATCGAAAAAAAATTAGGTTAAATTTTTTTAACAAAATCCAAAAGTTTAGCTTGAATTATAATTTCAGAAAATATCGTGATTTAAATTGCAATTAAGACTTTAAGTTTTTGACATGTAATTAAATTTTTTATGTGCAATTGTCACGTTGGTGTCACATAAGCTTCGGACAGATGCAAATCTGTCTATAGGTCTTAATCGCGAAGGAAAAAAATTAACTTAATTTTTTTAAACAAGATTAAAAAATGTTAAATTAAAATATAGCTTTTGGAAAAACGTTCATTTAAGTTGTAATTAAGCTTAAACTTAAATTCAAACCGTCTCATTTTCCAAATCAATGCCTGATGTAATAAATTATGTATATATAAATAGACATTTACCCTTTCTTTAAACAATAAGGTGGTAATTGATTTAATATAATAAAATATGAGAGATTATAATATATATAGTTGGTATAATAGTACTGATTATGATAATATATTGCTTGGTAGATAAATAATTGATATTATTGCTTAGTAAGTGATATAAGAATTTAGTAAATTTTTATAATATTGTTTGGTGAGCCATATAAATTTATTATGTCTTCTTAAATTACATTATTACCCCTAAAGTTCAATTAACACAAATTCAATTGCATTATTACCCCTAAATACGATTCAAAACTGGACAAAGAAACGAGAGAATTTGGTGATCAATTTCCACTGTAGAACCAAGATACAATTGTATAGACGTACAGATACTGAGGAAGGTTACAGTGGAAATCATGTAATATGCACTCTTTTTTATAGGATCAATGAGATAAAAAAAATGATCCATGTTAAAATTGCATGACCTATCAAACATCTTTAGATCAAGATAAATATATGTAATATGACATTTATATGGCCTACTAAACTCTACGTATGCAATTTTTTTTTTTTATCGGTAAATGTTAGTTGTTAGCAATTAGAAATTAGTTCACCAAGACTCCTTACACTTCATATCCCCAAGTCCAACCTTATATCTCCCCTCTAATTCGTTCCCAAGGGGAATCGAATCCAGGTCACTAACTCAAGTGAGGAGCCCGGTGGCCAGATGAGCTAACCCACCTGGTTTTGTGTATGCAAAATTTTAGTTTGCACATCCCATTTGATTTAGCTTTTGTTTAATGAAAATAAATTTATAGTGACAAAAAAATGCCCCAATGCAGGGGGAAATCTGTTTTTGAGTTCTAAATTTTTTAAAATTGGATATTTGAAATTTTGTGAATTTCTTTTAATCTTGATAAGTAGTAATATTTATCATACATTTTTATAGTAAAGTAAAATTTAACTTTGACAAATATTTGTATGCACCTGTTATGAATTGACAAAAATTCTATGCACATGTTATAAATTGACAAAAATTCTTTGTCTGTATTAATTTTATATTAGCAATATATATCATTATCATCGTTTACTCTATACGTATATGTGTAACTTATTTTAGTGAAATATTATTCATTCCGCCACCAAATTATTTGTATGTACTTGGAACGGGATATATGAGATATAATATGAATTTTTGTACTCGTTTATCTTGTTTGGTAGCGTGTATAAATTTTATACTGGTCCCGTTTTATACGGCCAGTGGCAGACCCAGGATTTTAAAATTGGGGGTACGATAAATAGATAATTTGTTTCTTGAGTTGGAAAAAAATATTTTCATATTTCTCTTTCTATGTAAGTTAGAGCCGCATTTGGTTCCAACGACTTATGTACTTTATACCAATTTTATTTTAAAATAATATCATATTATTTCTCCCATTAAATTTGTTCTAATCAAGACTTGTTCCAAATATGAAAATGAGAATCCATGTATTTTGGAAACAAAAATTCTTTTATAAATAATCAAAATTCATCCCCTTTTAAATGAAGTATTTTGCTCAAACATCCATTTGATAGGTGCCGCAAGCCATAATTAGTCATTAAAAATCACTAAAATAATTTTAAAATCCAACTACGCAAAATTATATATTGAAATTAATAAAAAAAAAAAACGGTCGGGAGTGGAGAAGAGATGAAGAAAAGAGAAGTTGTGCTAAAATTGACGGATGATATTCTAAAACCAAATTTGATTTTCATCAATTCAAATGAACATTGATATAATATAATCTAAATTAAATATATATAATATATTAAAAGCTAAAATATTTACCTAGTCAACTACACAACTACTCACCCAAATCTCACGGCACTACACCAAATAACCAATACATATGAAGTTATGAACTTGATCAATGTTTCAAATTATAATATATATATATATATATATACTAAAATAAATTTGAAAAGGGCACTCTACTAGGTCCGCCACTGTATACGGCTGATCCTATAAAAAGAGGATGTCATATTACACTCTTTCACTGTATACAATGTAATAAATTATCTCACCTTCTTCACCTTATAATTTTTGTATGGCTTAAATATTAATTTTTATTCTTATATATCTACATATTGCACCCTATTAAAGAAAATTATTTTTTCTCTCTATATATTACACCCTGCCAAGTGAGATTACTTTTAGTTTTAATTTTATATAAATTTTCTATTACATCTTACCAAATAATATTATATAAATTTTACATACAAAATTTGTAACCCTAATATTGGCTACTAATCATCATCTTATTCTAAATTTTTGTATTCTAATTGATTAACAAACACGATAATGATATTAGAATAATCATACTATTGAAGTAAATAAAATTCTTTATTTGTGTAAATAAAATTTTTTGTTGGCTGAAAAAAAAAGGCTTGCATGTTCTAAACAAAAAAAAAATGCATATATTTATTTAATTGTCAATACTTTACTCAGAAATATTATTACTACCTATGTTCCCCAAAAGTTTGCGGTACTTTTGGGGTACGATTTTTAAGAAAAAGTGTAATGAGTAGAATGTGTACGGTGGAGATTGTGAGGTAAAGATTTTAAAGGTGGAGATTTAAAGGAATATTTTTATTTCGGGAGTGTGCAAATTTTTGTGGGACAAACTTAAAAAGAAAGTATGCAATTTTTTGTGGGACGGAGGTAGTATAATAACTAAATATAATTTGGGATGGGACATGGTGGTACAAAATATAAAAGTATATCAATAAGTGATGAGGTTGTTTGCAAATGCCTTGTCGCTGTCGTTAAATAATTAGAAATCAATTTAAGTTAATTAATTATTAGAAAAACAAGTGCCTTTTTTAAAGACAAAACGATGGCGTTAAAAGGAATAGGGGTCTTCTTTAAATAAAATAAAATCGCAATAATGCATTTCCGTTCCCATTCTAGTAAAGTCGCATTTGTATTGTGGTCGTTCAAATGGACAAAACAAACAAACAATGGTGAAGAGTTTCTTTCCATCAACCTAATTAGTCAACTTTCAATCAACGTTGTAACAAAGTTTTTCCTTTTAAAAAATATATATTTTCTTTTTCTTTTTCATAAATTATTTATAGTAAAATGAGTTTGTGACTAATATTTTTAGTAGAAGTATTAATTATTGAAGTAATTAATATCTTTCAAGACTAATACCTTCAATGAAAATAACTAATATGTTTGCTTTATTTTTGGGTATATATGGCTTTGGAAAGCTAGTCATATGATAATTAATCCACTTAAATGTATTTTTGCATTATTATATAAACACCATTTGGGTATTTATTAAAATTAATATTCTTGTATTACATTAACCAGGTGGGTTAGCTCACCTGGTCACCGGGCTCCTCACTTGAGTGAGTGGCCTGAGTTTGATTCCCTTTGGGAACGAATTAGGAGGGAGATATAAGGTTGGACTTGGAGATATGGGGTGTAAGGAGACTTGTTGAACTAACTTCTAACTGCTAACAACTAACATTTACCGATAAAAAAAATATATATTCTTGTATTACATTGATTGATATGTATAGAAGATACTAATTTTATATTTCAGTTTAGATATCACAATGATTCCGATAACAACAGTGCCCTATAATACAGAATCAAACAAAGTTTATAATTACAAACTATTCTACATTTTTTAAAATTTATATGAGACCGTCTATTTCCTTTGAGAATAGTCGAAACAGTAGCTCATTAACTATAATCGGGGGATTAATACCAAAATCGTCTTATAATTATTTCACTTTTTTCGATTTGGTCACATAATTATATAATGTTTTAATTTAGTCTCATAACTATTTAATGTTTCACTTTAGTCCCATAACAATTCAAATCTAACCAAAATAGTCTCAATTCACTGAAAATGACATAAAACGACGTCGTTTTACTCACGTGCCGGTCGTGTGTTATATTTTTCGGCGAAATTGACTCACACTGCACGTGAGTAAAACGATGTCGTTTTATGTCATTTCCGGTGATTTAAGACTAATTTGGTTAGATTTGAATTGTTATGAGATTAAATTGAAACACTAAATAATTATGGGACTAAATTAAAACATTACATAGTTATGAGACCAAATCTAAAAAGTGAAAAAGTTATGGGACGATTTTGGTATTATTCCCCTACAATCGGTATCACTTATTAACAAAATATTATCACTTTTAAAAAGTGATGAAAATTTAATAAAAAGTGATAAAAATTTAATAAAAAGTGGTAGTCACTTTTAACAAAAATTTTATTATTTTTATTAAAATTTATAACTTTTTATTAATAAATACATGTCTCGTAACAAAATAATCTCACATAAAACTTACCCTCCTGTATTTAAACACGTGTATCATTCTTTTTCTACTCTATAATCTTTAAAACTTCTCAATCAAGCACTCTTGAGTCTTGAGTGAAGAAATTATGAGCTTCCGCAAATATTAAATATATAATAATATAAATTTTGAAAATTTCTATAGAACTAAAAAGAAAAGGCTATTTTGTCGAATTTGACGGCCATTAATTGTTGATATTTTTGTCACGTTTGTAGTTTGGCCGAATTCGCCGTGTTTTGAACAATTTAACCTATCAAGTATCAACATCCTATCCTCTGAAAAAAAAATTCAAAAGAAAAAAAAAGGTTTAAAATTCCATGTTGATTGTTACACGATGTTTCATAATTCAAAATACACGAAAATCTTCTATGAACAAATTTTTTAATATAAAATAATATGAAATTGGAACAATTAAATATATTTAATTATACTATTTAGTGATATAAATTTTATATTATGAACAAATTACAATATAAAATTATAGTATCAGTAAATATATATATATATATTTATATATTTAAGGGTATCAACAAATATATTAGTAACATAAATTTTACAGAATACCTACTCTAATAAAAACTGTTTTTTTTTTCTTATGCACTTACTTAACAATTGATGTTGTTTTTACTTAAAAAGTATAGACTGATTATATTAAAAAGTATAATTTGATTATACTGAAAAGTTTATGCTGGTTATCAAATTTTAACGTAAAAATTTTAGTATAATTATCTATACTTTCAGTATAATGAGCATAAACTTTTCATTGTATCAATCTCAACTATTAAGTGAATAAATTATAGATCTGTTGTACATGATCCTTACTCATAATAATTAATAACATATGAAAGAAATAAAAAGATAATTCAATAATATTATAATACACATGACTATAATCAATCTATAACACACATCATCCAGCATAATATACGATAAATCCAATTAATTCAACAACATATTTGATTTTGTAAGGTAACACTTATTGAATCTATTAGTACTTGTGTTTTTAACAAAATCGTAATGTACATGATCCAAATCCTCACAACATGTCATCCAACGTAACTCCCTATTCATATAAAGGAAAAAATAATTTATAATAAAATAATTTGCTACATCTAACTTTATTAGATCTACTTAATTTCTTTAATTAATCTACTAAAATTTTAATTATATTTCTAAAAAATAATATTTTATATTATTAACTTACAATTTACTTTACTTTTATACAATATCACTACTCTTTTAGAACTCTATACACAATTTTTTTTTTAATTGAACTGATAGAAATATATATTTAATTTCAAGAAAAATAAATGAGCATATTAGAGAAAATAATATTTAATACACTTACCCCTAGATGAAGGAACTGCCGTTGGCATAAATAAGCATCCATTTCTTTTCGTACTTTAGTGTGTGTTTTTACTATTCTACACTCGGTTATGATGAAGGACTTCTTTCATCCCCCTAATACTTTTCACGTTTTACTTTCTTTAATCTCTTTCATATTACTCTCTCCCACTCTCCCATCATGCCTCAATAGTTGAACATGTTTAAGAATAATCGAAAAAGCAAAACGAAGAACACATAATTTGTTGACCCAGTTCACCTGAAAGGCTACATCTGGGGGCGTACCAAGCCAGGAGATTATATTCAATATACTTTATGAGTGTTTCTATATTTATAGGTTACAAACTAGGGTTACAAGTCTAAAGAATAAAAGACTAAATTACCCTTCTATCAAGTACTATTGATTAAGACACAATTATTATAGTATTACTTCAACACTCCCCCTTGTGCCGAATCAAAAGGGTAAATCTATATTGAGACTCCCCCTGAAGTCTACACCTCTCAATTGATATGTACATCTATCAAATGAGTTCAGAAATTCTACGCATTCCAATTCTTCTGACATGCTTCTCGAAAGTAGTCTTTGGCAATGATTTTGTAAATAGATCAGCTGCATTGTCTTCAGAATTTACTTGAGTCACTTGGATCTTGAGCAAATCTTGTTGTTGTTTGTTATAGAAGAACTTCGGCGATATGTGCTTTGAATTGTTGCCTTTGATATAGCCCGACTTCATTTGTTCGATACAAGCAGCGTTATCTTCATATATACATGTTGGCTCTTCAGTGGTAGATATCATGCCACTACATCCTCGAATATGTGTGATGATAGATCTTAACCAAATACATTCACGAACAGCTTCGTGCAACGCGATAATTTCTGAATGGTTTGATGAGATAGCTACCAACGTTTGCTTAGTTGATCTCCAAGATATAGCTGTGTTCCCCATAGTAAACACATAGCCAGTTTGAGAACGACCTTTGTGTGGGTCAGAGAGGTAACCAGCATCGGCAAAACCAATTAATACACTTTTTGGTGTATCAATGTAGGAGGTAGTTTCAACATTTTCTTTAGGAGTTACAATTCCATTTGTTTTCTCCTTTTTCTCTCCGTAAGGGAAGAACAAGCCCATGTCAATGGTTCCTTTAAGATATCGAAATATATTCTTAACACCATTCCAATGACGTTGTGTTGGTCCTGAGCTAAATCTAGCTAACAAATTCACTGAGAAAGCAATATCTGGCCGAGTACATTGAGCTAGGTACAATAATGCGCCTATTGCACTTAAATATGGAATTTCAGCTCCCAATAGCTCTTCGTCATCTTCTTTTGGACGAAACGGATCTTTCTTTAAATCCAAACTTCGGCCGATCATGGGAGTGCTAACAGGATGCACTTTGTCCATGTTAAATCGCCTGAGCATCTTTTGGACATAGACAGACTGGTGGATAAGAATTCCACAAGCTCGATGTTCTAGTTCAATGCCTAGACAAAATCGAGTTTTCCCAAGATCTTTCATTTCAAATTCGGATTTCAAGTAGCTTGTGGTTTCCCTTATTTCATTAAGAGTACCTATTATGTTCATGTCATCAACATAAACTGCTACGATTGCAAATCCAGAACTTGTTTTCTTTATAAACACACAGGGGCATTGTTCATCATTTTTGTAACCTTTTCCAATCAAGTAGTCACTCAGATGGGTATACCACATCTGCTCAGATTGTTTCAATCTATAAAGTGATTGTTTTAATGTAACTTCAAACGTACTTTGTAGTTCAGATTTACTTGACTTGGGTAATGGAAGGCCATCAGGCACATTCATATATATCTCTGAATCAAGATCCCCATTGAGATATACAGTAATCACATTCATAAGCTGCATTTCCAATCCTTCGGATGCTACTAAACTAATTAAGTAGCAGAACGTTATAACGTCCATAACAGGAGAGTATGACTCCTTATAATCAATTCCAGGGCGTTGTGAGAAACCTTATGCTACAAGGTAAGTTTTATATATCAGGACCATATATTTCTCATTACGCTTTATGACAAAGAGTTATTTATGTCCTATACACTTGGTCGGGCTAGCACTACCGGACCAAATACCTGTCACTTTGTCAGAGAATCAAGTTCTACCTGGATTGATTCTTATTTTTAGGTCAGTTTGCTCTTTGTTGATATTCTACAACTGAGCTTGGTTCGATTTCATTGTACTCTATATTTTCTTGAGCAACATAATAAATAAATACATCACTAGTTTGTGTGCAATACAGTCCATCGATTCATATGCACTCTCAAATTAATAGAGATTTTTCATTCTCTAGAATCATATTAAACATCGGAGCGTCCTCCAGTAATGATTCTTGGACATAACTATAAACAGAGACAATCTCATGAGATGTATTTTCGATATTGATGATCGATATATTTAATTGTGCCACACCTACCATTCCTTCCTTTGGGTGGTGTCAATCGAACCAGGTGACCTCCCCCTTTTCCTTTTGGGAGCCACGGCCTCAACCACACTCCCACCAAGTATGGTTGCAACACCTTTTCTATGGTGTTGTGCCCCTTATTGAGGACTTTTAACCTTGCAGACACTTTTGCAGCTGATATGTATGACCTAATCACTTTAGTAATAATAATGAACGCATCAGGCATCGAATCTGTTACGTTCTGAAAGTTTATTATTTTACATCACTTTTTCATTGTGAAATTTGGGGATCAAATGAGACAAAGTAAGAATCGACCACTATACTTCCTGTCGTTCTCACAGAAAATTATTTTTCTTATCTCCCCCTAACGACGGGAAGACTGTCTTATTTAAGTGATAACCCGCAAATCTAGCGATAAATAGGTCGTCTGTCAAAGGTTCTAAGTAGTGGATAATTGTTAGAGATTCATATCCAACATAAATACTTAATTGTTTCTGGGACCCATTTTAGTGCGCTGTGGGGGCGCAATCGGCACATATGTTACACAACCATAAATGCGTAAAATATCAGGCTTTATATCCAGTTACTAACTGGTACACAGGTTGTTAACATTGGGTCTAGAACGAATAAGTAAAGATGCATGCAGTATTGCATAAAACCCCATGCAGAGATAGGCATGTTAGTGCGCATAATCAGTGCCTAACCACCATTTATCTTCTTTAGATGGTGGTCTCTGCGAGACCATTTTGTGTAGCACGTGGGTATCAAGATGCTTTACATTGATCCTTATATATATGCAATAACCATCAGATGCTTTTGATGTAATAATCTGATATTGTGATTAGGGTGGTGGGCCCTAAAACATGTACTCTGTGCTAAAAATTTTGCATGCATAATGTCTTGTGGACAGTAAAGTGACATGTGACCCGTATGTCAAAGTGTAATCCAGTACCATAAAATCCTTGAATGATCTGCATTCTAGATTAATTAATCCACAAATATCATCATGTATCTTGTGCAAGAATGAAATATTTTATTTTGTATCTTTAGCATAAATAGGTCTCAATGTTACTTTTGCTAAAGAGTGGGCTTTGCAGAATGAGTGACTTGCCTTAAAAATTTATAATGAGGCAGAGTGAGATGTAAATAGTATATCTGGTGCTTCAGAAAATAAGAAGTGCGACAATGCAGCAACAAGATCAATATCGTGCATTATATCAATTTTCATCTCTAAAATAAGGACGTAATGTGAGTTCTTCAACATTATGAATTATTATACAAAAGCCTATATAAATTAATATCACATAGTCCGTCCGTGATAATATATAGTTCAAAAATTCGAATAGTAGTGAGGTACATCACACTGGATCGACATCTTAGTTCCTTTAAAATGTGTTTTCTTTCACATTTGTTTGATGTATTAAAATTTCATTCTCACAGTGTATTTATAAATAACGTTGGCACAAACATCTATAAATTTTAGAGGGTTCGATTAGCTCTTGATGCATATAGAGCTTTTCTGATTTCAACAATTGTCTGCCTTGTTCTTTCTAGAAATCCCAAATCCTTTTTGAGTTTCAATATGAACAAAATGATTTACTTTTCAATTTGAATAAAAATGATCTGCTTTTCATCTAATATTTTCTTTTATTTCGTAGATGTATCACTTTACATCGTGATAATATTATATTCGAACCATGTATACTAAATAAATTCAGTACTTTTGAATAAATCCAATGAACCAACATTAATAACACTAATGTCTCATATCAAAATCTAACTCAAAACTCATTGCTAGTCTAAATAACTTTAAGACCATTACAAATATTCCAAATAAATCAGGCATTATACCTTTACAACATTCTTGAAAAATGAAAATTTTATTATTATGAGGTTACTATAGTGGGTATCTTGTACTTTAGATCTCATTTACCACTAATAGTTAACTGCTATATTGTGCTTGCATAATAGTTTGGTATGATATCACTATGGCCTCTAAGAATGTCAATATATTTGCAACACCTTTTAGTGGGAGGGCCATTAGTGCTACACGTGATGATCATTTCCATGTTCATATGGATTAGTACGTAATATCCTATTTTCTTTTGGATTCTTTCCATTTTTCAATTAAACAATATAAGTCTTGAGAAATTACTTTGTCCCAATAGACTTTAAAAAAATTGTGTCATCCACCAGAGTTGCTCTTTGTGTAATATAGGACAATTTTCGAGTAAAATATGGTCAATATGTAATATCAATTTAATTTGACTTTATTAGACAGTGCTTTGTCTTTGGCACCCGTGGATGATTGATTTTGGAAACATAAATTCTTTCCTTGAAAGTGCGAGAAAAGGCACTCAGTTCCTTTTGAGTCCAATACAATATAACCAGGTCGAGTACGTTTCACCATTTATTGTAACACAAGGAAGAATATTTATTAAATATGCAAGCGTAGCAATATATATATTTTTCAAGAATATATTTATTTGAATTAGATTTTGAGACCATAGATCACATATTGATCGATGCTTTGTGATTATACTTCATCACATTAATTTACTTTCATAATTATATTCCATGAATTTTCTTTATCATGAATTTTTTTTTTTTAATAGTGAATATGTATTGATACAAATAAATAATTTACAGAAATCAATACGCATACTACATGAATTTCATAAAAAAAATCCTAGTTTCTACGGCAAATAATCCCAAGCCTATTCAAATGGGCCTTTAAGCAGATTTTTTTTTTTTTTTTTAATAAAAAGGAGGCCCCAATTTTCCTTATCAGGGCCCAACTCAAGAATGGCCCAATTAATAGAAATTAACTATCAGATAGGTTTTGTTGGATGATGCACAAGATTTGGTCAATCAATTTGGGGCGGAAAAATCGGCGAAAAATTCGCGACCAATATGGGCCACGTCGCCGTCGTGCCAGGGCGTTCGCCGATGCAGTGCCGTTCGGCGTCGCGGCGCGTAGTTTGTCGCTACAGGTGCGTAGCCGCCACCGTGGGCGCGCAGGGGCCCACTGTTCATCGCGAAATCGGCGAATCGTCACGGGCGCACAGGGGCGCCGTCACGCTGTGCCGCCGTCGCAGTCGGCGTGGTGCGCAGGGGTCTCAAAGACGCCGGTGCTGCGGGCGCGAACAGTGGCCGCCAATCTTCTGGCCGTTTCAGGGGCCGAATCAGTGGCCGCCGCCGTCGCCCGTTTCGCGCGTCGCCGTTTCAGTGGCGATCGTTGTTCGGAAAAGGAATCGACGCTGTGGCGTTGCATTGTCGTGCTGTCATTATTGTCGCCGTCAGTCGAGGCCATTGCTTGGGCCATCGCACCGTCGTGCTCAATCAGGAGTCGCGGCTCGTCGCCGCAGTAGGTAGGTTTTGGTGGTTTTGTTTTCGAAAAATAGAACAACATACGCATAACACAGATCAGATTGCGAGAAAAACAGAGACATACATATGCATCATTATTAATGGTTTATCGATTTTATTCACAGATCTGGGGTTTCGATTTTGTATCGGGTTTTGTTGCTATGCTGTACAAAATTCAATCAAATAAACATATATTCACCAGATTCTGTTTCATACCGGAAACAAAGTAGCATATGAAAACGGTAAACATATGACATGGATCAATATAGCAGAATAATATGTGTAAACCAGAACATGTGAGGTCATGAATTGTAATAGCACAGATGATATATGCAGACTGAATAAACATACAAGAACGTACAAGAGGTAGACAGTATATTCAGGCATATATACAATTAGCAGGAAACCTAGCATGATACCTAATCTTGATTTACTAAAAATTTCAGAATAAAATTAATCACGAAACTTACGGTTTCAGCAACTTATAAAATTAATCCCAAAATTTAATTCAGAAAACAGCTTGAGCAATCCTCTCGTAAATTCTTATTGCTCTTCTTGCCATGAAATGTGCTTCGGTATTATAATGTCTCGGCGTGTAGAAAACATTGCTAATTACTCCATCCACTACTGCCCGTCTGATATTCAATAGTATATCATCGCAGTCATTCAAACATCTCCTTCCCGTTCTCAAGATCTTGACCGCCTCCATACAGTCAAAAAATAGGATTGCCCTTGGAATTGAGTGAGTTCTACACTTTGGAATAGTATAAAAGGATCTGTTCTGGTATGAGGTATTCTTGAAAGAAACCCAGAAGAAGATTATAAATAGCCATAGTAGCAGGTATACCGAGAAAAAAAACTCGATTGCCTAGGTGCCTCACAAGCTGCCCTACCTGTAGCAACACCGCCTGGAGTCGAAGAGTCTCAAACCATTACTGGTTGAGCGGATCCGGTTGCATTTCTCTGAGGGATATGGAAATCCCCGGCAGAATGATGGGTTTCCTCCTTAGTTCCGCATGCGTGTGGAGTTCCTAGAGAGAAAACGTTAGAGAGAGAATTTTTGTTTTGGTGCGTCACGGGGTTAGAGGAATTAATATTACATACACATTCTTTTTTTTTCACCATCTATTTGCTATAAAGTTGTGTAACTTTTGCAATAGAAGTCCTAATTTTATCTTCTTTCTTTTGGCGGATCAAATTTTCCTCTTCTATCAACCCTTTAATGGGAAATAACTTGACATGTTTAATATTTATGGTTAAAAATGACAGAAATAATTGCAATGGAATGAATTAGATTCAGTTACACTTTTGGAGAAGTTAATTTTATGAGCTAATTCACGTAATTAAAATGACAGTATGACACTATATTTATGTCTAATCTATCAATAAGTAAAAGATGTATATTTTTTATATATTAAAGTGTAACTTTTTATCAGTTACTACTTCTTAACTTTATATTGAGATTAATTTAACTTAATTATGCAATAGGTTTATCTTAGATCATATTCTAACAAATTGGCCTCATCTTTTATGTACTAATACTAATATAGTAAAAGTATAATTATGTATGTCATACTTACATTTAATATTAAAGTATGTTTTATATGAAATAATTTATGATAAGTTTATTATGAAGTTATTTTAAAATATTATATATTTGGTAAAGTATACCAAAATATTTATATTAGGAGTATCAAAATTTGGATCCAATAAAATCTATAACAATTATAGCATAAATATCATTAATTCAAATTTTTTATATTTTTATTAGATTTTTGATACTATTGGTCAAATGTTTGATACTTTAAAACTGATTCATAATAAGTTTATCATGAACTATTTTGAACTTTTTGTTATGCTTCATATACCAAGCATAAATTTAATTAAAAAATAAAATATTTCTATCCTTTTATATTACCTATGAAAATCAAAGTTATCAAATTACTATCAGTTGATTTATGAAAATCGTGACTAATTATCAATTGATTTGTTAATATCATAACTAATTGCATAATATCATGAATCATATATTTACAAAAATATAATATCTCCACCGTTGAATATAAATTTATATGTTTACCGCGAATACAATATAATGACACATAAATAAATTTAAACAATTAAGTAAAATAATAGTGAGACCCTGTTTATACGTCATTTATCATATTCGTGGTGAACATAAAAGTTTGTGTTTATCAATAAACATGTGATCATTTCTTCATATTCTTAATAATTTTTAATTATCTAAATTTTAGTGTTAGAAAATAAGATTGAGACTCTTATAGTTGTCTCTTATTTTTTGTATTAAGATCTTCTTCCTAACTTCTTCTCAATTTTTTCCAGGTTATATATGTACTCCCTCCGTCCCATAATTGTTTTCACACTTTCCTTTTCCTTCCGTTCCACAATTGTTTTCACACCTTATAAATGGAAACTATTACTTTAATTTTATCCCCACAATCCAATTAATCTCATTATTTTAATAATATAACTTTACACAACACTCTATTTTTCTTAAAAGTTGTGCCATCCCAAAGGTGAAAACACCTCTGGGACGGACGGAGTATGTTATTTACTTCGAGCATTGATTGCATCCTACTATTAATCTTATTTTTTATCATGTTGATTTTAAATATTGTAAAGAAAATAATGACCTTGAACCTTATTTCTTTATCGACTGATTTGTCTTGCTTTTTTTCTTTTTTTTTTTCATGATTACATCAATATTTTTTAATAATAGATATCTGGCTCAAAAGCCATCTAATTTGAGATCCAATTCCACTGGACATTGTTAGGAACTTCAGTTGTATATCTCTCTAATTCTTTTAATTTTTTTTATCATTTTAGTGTTGATTTATATATTTATGTAAATGTCCATGCTAATTTGTTTTGGAGGAAAAAAAAAAGGTTTTCATTCTTTCTTTATTGCCATGCATGGACTATGAGTGTAAAATATATATAATTCGATATTATTTTTGAATAAATATATAATAATTTTTAGAAATACAATTAATATTATAAATTAAATTTTAAGTGCAATCCGAATTCATTTGAGTCATTTCAATCCGAACAATTCTATAATAATAGTGATTTTAATCCATCTGATCTAAAATTTTGAGTATGACTAAAATTTTAAAATATAGGTTGCGGGATGGCTGGACGAGGGAGTAAATGACATGCAGTCCTTGTCCCCCCTTCCAACTGAGTCAGCCAACCCGGTTTGAGTGAGTTCATTTGTCGTGTCACCACGCCACTTTCTCTCCATGGTGCCAACATATGTAACCCATAAACTTAAGAGCAAAATTCTCGTATATAATTGATGCACGATTAGGGGCGGAGAAAATATCGAAAATACCGGTATACCGCACTTATCGTATCGAAAAATATCGAATTTATCGAAATTTCCGGTACGGTATGGTACCGTATCGAAAATTTCGATACGGTAACGGTATATAAATATAGAAATTTCGGTATACCGCGATATATCGAAATATTTTCGGTATATTGAAATATTTCGGTATACCGAAAATATTTCAGTATATCGCGTTATACAGAAAATTTCATATTGAAAATATTTCGGTATACCTAAAATATTTCGATATACCAAAATATTTCGGTATGTCACGGTATACCGAAATTCGGTATACCGAAATTTTCGGTATGACAACGGTATGATATTTTTCAATATCGAAAATTTTGGTACGGTAACGGTATGGCGAAAAAAATTTCGATCCACCCCTATGCACGATACATTTATTTAAAAGTTGAATTTGCTCTACTAAAACTATAGGCTAATTATATTGAAAAATATAAATAGATTATACTGAAAAGTTTGCACTACTATCGATTTTCATGATAAATTTCATAGTGTAATTAGCTTAAATTTTTCAGTGTAAGTAATTTCACTGTTGAATGAGTGCACCTTGCACATGTACACATGATACTGACTCAAACTTAAATACTCCTACTAACAAATTTTACAAAAAGATTGAGGGGCTGTTTGGTTGGAGACTTTTATGGGTGGGTAATGGTAATCAAAGTCATAGTGTGTGTTTAAAATGACTCTACTATGACTTTGATTCCCAAAAATTAAGGAATGAACCATAGTTCAGCTATACGAGAACTATGACTTTCATTCCATACCCTTTCCATTCCTTTACCATTCTCATTCCTTACAATTATACCAAACGGCCTTTGAGACTTTTCACGGTATAAAAACGATATTATTAGATGTATTGATTAATATTGTTACATATATCTACCGATATTATAATATTACATACTGTTATTTCAGGTTACAAATTTGATAGTACCTTTAAATGCATTTAATGGTATCAACACATACATCTAGTGGTATTAATATCATGTCATGCAACTTATTTAATGAAAACTTTGTATTTCCATTAATATAACGTGCGCGATTCCATTTTTTATGTTAATAATTTAATAGAAGCTAAGTGTCCTTTATAAAAATGAAAAAACTAGGTTGCTGAGTGAGTTGGTGACTCGTACACGGCCCACTCAACCCAACCCCACAATCACACTCAACTTAAGTAACTTATTGAGAAGATAATATAGAACCGCACCATCACTCCCACCACCCACTCAGTATATTCCGTCCCAAAAAAAGAACTCGAGATAAACACAAATACAAAAAGTTGAAACTGATTTGAAGACACCATTATCCAACAACTTCACTTTTAAACTGGTAATTTTTTCTACCTATTCATAATTATTTCCACTGTTAAACATGATGTTATTGATCCGAGAGAGGTGGGATTTTATTTGAGAATATATTTTATCGATAGGCACAGTGAGTTGTGTGTGAGAATATTTCGACTATTATATCATTTTTGTCATTCATAGCCTCCACGTAGAATACGAGATTTAGAGACAGTGTGCTGGGCAATATTCTATAGCATAATTCTTACCAGCTTTGCTTTTAATTTCTTCGGTGGTTCATCCTCCCAAGTCTCTTTCTTGGTGCTCTCCCAGTAGATTTCTGTGTTTTCATCTCTCTTCTTTTTCCATTTTCAAGAGTAGGGTTCCCTTTTCTCTTCGATTTTGGCACCCCCCTTTTCAAATACTAGCCAAGAAATGATTTTCCCATGATTTTCAGGCGGCCTGTGATGGATATTGAAGGCTGGAGCCCTGAAAATACCTTAAAGGTGGGATCTTGAAACTGAAAAAATCTTGAAATTCTTGATGTTTCTTTTCTCTCTTCAAGCAAATTTTTTTTTTTTCTGCAGAGAGAATCATGGAGGACCGTTTTGACATTGGCTTACCAGAGTTTAGGTGTAGTGTACGGCGATTTGAGCACTTCACCTCTGTATGTTTACAAGAGCACTTTTGCGGAGGATATTCAACATTCAGAAACAAATGAGGAAATATTTGGAGTTCTATCATTTATTTTCTGGACTTTAACCTTAATCCCACTTGTTAAATATGTGTTCATAGTCCTTAGAGCTGATGATAATGGTGAAGGAGGAACTTTTGCTCTTTACTCCCTCCTCTGCCGCCATGCCCGAGTCAGCACTCTGCCTAATGGCCAGCTTGCTGATGAAGATTTGTATGAGTATAAGAAAGATGGAATTGCATCTGGGGTTAGGGGTTTGGGCTTCAGATTGAGATCCATTTTAGAAAAGCACAGATTCTTGCAAAGAATGCTGCTTACTCTGGCTTTGCTTGGGACCTGTATGGTGATTGGTGATGGTGTTCTCACGCCCGCCATTTCTGGTAAAAATCCACACTTTTAATCAATTCTTGCATAATTGGATTGAGATTTGATTTGCTTGTGTTTCCAGTTTTTTCTGCAGTTTCTGGATTGGAGCTCGTTGTATCGAAAACACATCACCAGTGTGAGCCTTTTTTCTTACTTCGATTTGTTCTTGTTTTTCATGGATGCTGATAAGTCAAAGGCAGATTAGTTTGATCTTCTGTTTGAGTTAAATTTGAGTAATTAGTGAATTTATTGAGATTGGACCAAAGTAAAGGCTCTTTATCTAAGCCATGGTGTTTGGTTAGAATATGCCGGCATTCAATTCAAATCTACTTAGTTTATTTTATTATTGTTGTTAATTATGTTTATATCTAATCTCAGCACACACGTGGTTTATGGACAAGGAGATCACACCAAATTGCAATAAAATTGCATTGTTTGTGGGGCCTTTCTTGTTATACTTTGACAAAACTTTCTGCTTTAATCAATTTCCAATCAATAGTTTCTATAAAAAAATAAAGTTCAGTTAGGTCACCGTCTTTCTTGATTGTGGTTGATGTATGGGTATCAATTATCTTTAGTGGAGATGCAAGTTGGGGTATAATAACTTTAAGTGCTCATATCATAATATTTTTTATAATGAGGAGAATCAATAAAGTCGAATGATCTTGTCGTAAGGTGGCGCGTTTTTATTCTGTGACCGAGGCGTGCACACACATTGAAGGCCCACCTGGGACACCTACGTCGTGTGGCTGTACAGGAAAATAAATAGACTTCAATATGAATTTGCATGAAAGAACATCGAATCAGTATTGGGATCATAAAAACATATAAATAATGATCATATGTAACTGATATTGCTTAATTTTACATGTTCTGCAGATATAGAAGTCCCCCTTGCTTGCGTAATACTGGTGTTCTTGTTTTATCTTCAACATTACGGGACCCACAGAATAGGCTTCCTGTTTGCACCAGTCGTGATAACTTGGCTTTTCTGCATCAGCGCAATTGGAGTGTACAATATCGTGCACTGGAACCCTCATGTTTACAAGGCACTTTCTCCTTATTACATGTATAAATTCTTGAAAAAGACGCGGAGAGGTGGCTGGATGTCCTTAGGCGGGATTATGCTGTGCATAACAGGTACAGCAGATTGCTTCTCTTCACCAGTTTCTTGGTCTGAACTTATCATTTACTAAATCGATATACATTAAAAATTTCAGGTTCCGAGGCCATGTTTGCTGATCTTGGACACTTTTCACAGTTGTCCATCAAGGTAAATTAATTTTAATTAACTTATAGAACACTAAGTGACTGTTTGATGATGAAAAATTATTGATTACTTTAGCTGTTTCACTGTAGATAGCATTTAGCTTCGTGGTTTATCCATCCTTAATCCTGGCTTACATGGGACAAGCTGCTTATCTTTCCAAACACCACATTTTAGAGAGTGACTACCATGTTGGATTCTATGTATCCGTACCTGGTATGGGAGAGTTATTGTTATCATTATTATTTATAATTACCGTAAAAATGTTTCCGATTATTGTGCCAAAAACATTCCTTTTACGCTGCAGAAAAGTTACGATGGCCTGTTCTTGCAATCGCTATTCTTGCTGCAGTGGTGGGAAGCCAAGCTATCATTACTGGGACCTTTTCGATCATTAAGCAATGTTGTGCATTGGGTTGCTTTCCGAGGGTCAAAATAATACACACATCGTCTAAAATGTGTGGGCAGATTTACATTCCGGAAATAAACTGGACTTTAATGGTGCTCTGTTTGGCTGTTACTATTGGCTTTAGGGACACAAAACACATTAGCAATGCATCAGGTAACATCTTGTGTATATTTCAATAGTTCTTGAAGTACTATTGACAAATTAAACCATATAATGAGGTTTATTCATTGATCTTCTGTCAAATTTAGAAAAGTTCATTTATCGTCTGATTAGTAGATGTATAACAATGTGACGCTCTTAATTTCTCGAGCAGGTCTTGCAGTTATAACCGTTATGTTGGTCACGTCGTGCTTAATGTCTCTCGTCATCATCTTATGCTGGAATAGAAGTGTCTTTCTAGCCATTTGCTTCATATTATTCTTCGGTTCCATTGAAGCACTTTACTTCTCAGCTTCTCTGATCAAATTCCTAGACGGAGCGTGGGTCCCTATCGCGCTTTCTTTCATTTTTATGATGATAATGTACCTCTGGCACTATGGGACACGAAAAAAGTACGAGTTTGATGTTCAGAACAAAGTCTCTATAAATTGGCTCCTGGGTTTGGGTCCGAACCTAGGGATAGTGCGTGTTCGAGGCATTGGTCTTATCCACACGGAGCTCGTCTCTGGCATCCCAGCTATATTCTCACACTTTGTGACGAATCTCCCGGCTTTTCATCAAGTTCTAGTATTGTTCTGTATCAAGTGTGTTCCAGTGCCTCATGTGAGACCCGAGGAGAGGTTCTTGGTGGGAAGAATCGGTCCGAAAGAATACCGAGTTTATAGGTGTATAGCACGGTATGGTTACCGTGACACAATTATAGATGATGTTGAATTCGAAAAAGATCTTGTTTGTAGTATAGCTGAGTTCATCCGGTCGGAGGTGCCAGAGAGCAATGGGAAGATAAGCAATGGACTCGTTCAAGATCTTGAGCGTGAAGAGAGGATGGCCGTGATTGGGACGACGTCAACTCATCAAAAGGGTGTCAAAATGTGGGACGAGGACGAGGAGGAGGATTTGTCGGAAGAAGCAACATGCACGATGGAGCTCAAGGAAATTAGGTCTCTGGAGGTTCCAAGGAAGAGGGTTAGGTTTCTTGTACCGGAAAGCCCGAGGATCAACAGAGATGCACAAGTAGAGCTGCAAGAACTTATGGAAGCTAGGGAAGCAGGGATGGCATTCATATTAGGGCATTGTTATGTGAAGGCGAAGGCGGGGTCGAGTTTTATCAAGAGAATCGCGATCAATGTGGGGTACGACTTCTTGCGCAGGAACTCGAGGGCGCCAACGTACGCCTCGAGTTTTCCTCGCGCTTCCACTTTGGAAGTGGGAATGATTTACCACGTATGATTATTGTGCAGCTTCATGTTTTATGTTGGTTTACTTGTAAAATGTAAGTATCACATACTTTTACGAGGTAAATTAATGTGAAGTTAAAAGAGGAAGTTTGAGGTTAGATTGTAACCTATATAAATGTATTGAGTTTAATACACTAATCAATTAAAGGGAAATGTTAACCAGGTGAGTTAGCTCACCACCTGGCCATCGGGTTCCTCACTTGAGTTAGTGACCCGGTTCGATTTCCTTTGGGAACGAATAGGAGGGAGGTATAAGGTTGGTTTGGAGATATGAGTGTATGGAAACTTGGTGAACTAACTTGGGAACGAATAGGAGGGAGGTATAAGGTTGGCTTGGAGATATGAGTGTATGGAGATTTGATGAATTAACTTCTAACCACTAACAACTAACATTTGCCGATAAAAATAAAAATAAAATTAAAGGAAAATGTTAATGTTTAATTTAAACAAAGGGTATGGTTTTATGCCTATGAGGTAACTTGAGGTGAAAAGATTTGTTCTAGTGAGGTTCAATATTTTTTTTTTTTAAATAGTCAATATTCTGTTCAACTATCAATTAATTTGAAAAATCACAATTAATTAAGGGCAGAGTTTTGTTTACAACAAGTTTAGGGAAAATTATTTTTTTAGGACATAATATTATAACTGTTTGCAAAAAGTTAATGCTAATTTTGGGTTAAATCTGTCATGTGATACCTTAAATGGGCCTAATACTCCACTGTGGCTGCTTAGTGACATTCACATCAATAAAATTCCTCCACGTCATTAAAATTTTCAATTATTTCTCTCGAATGCCAAATCGATCATTTCAATTTTCATATAGCATAAACCCTAATCCCAAATCTCCCCTCAAAATCGTCCCCATCCAAATCGCAACCTCTTAAACTCGTGTCTAAGAGTGATGATACTGAAGATTGGTGGGATACTGAAATCGCAGCCTCTTAAATTCGTGTCTAAGAGTGATAAACCCTAATCCCAAATCTCCCCTCAAAATCACCTCCATCCAAATCGCAGCCTCTTAAAATCGCCTCCTATGTATAATAATCTCTGAAATCTCATTATAGTTTGGTGGGATACTAGAGATTGTTGTGTTCATATTACTGATATTGAGTATGGTGGGTCGTTCATTATAGGTTATATGTAGAGGATTTATATTGAGTGTGGTGGGTCGTTCATTTATTTATTTATTTTTCATTTTTTTTATTTAAACTCTAACTTCTCACATTCTCAATAAAATGATAATTCATTTATTAAATAAATAATTTTAATTTATAAACTAAACAAATGGAGCAAATTTTCAACAAAATAAAATAAAAATATATTTTTAACCTCTAACTTCTCACCTTCTCTAAAGTGATAATTCATTTATTATATAAATAATTTTAATTTATAAAATAAACAAATGAGGCTTCCATTTTTTTAGGTCAACCAATAGATATGGTATACTACCTCCGTCCACAAAAAATACGCTCACATTTTTGCACGTGGTTTAATGCAATATGTCAGAAAGTATTACAAGATATTGTGATATCCGTTATGAGTAAAAAGAATATCTTTGGAAAGTATATCATATGTACTTTCTAAAGATATTTGTTCTACTCATAACGGATATCACAATATCCCGTAATACATTCCGACATATTGCATTAAATTACGTGAAAAAATATGAGCGCATTTTTCGTGGACGGAGGGAGTATGTTTTTAAACTCTAACTTCCCACGTTAAACTCTAACTTTCTACATTTTCAGTAAAGTGATAATTCATTATTATATAAATAATTTTAATTTATAAAATAAACAAATGGGGCAAGTTATTTCTTTCTTTCTCTGTTTGGTTTATTTTAATTGGCCTACTATACCTTTCAAATTATACAGGCTTTGAGAGTTATTTCCACTATACCCATGATTACTTTAATTCTTTTCTTTCTTTATCTGTTTGTTTTATTTTCCATTCTAATTAATTTTTTGTTTTGTTGATTTTTTATGATCTTTCAATTTTGAAAATGTGAAAGACCATAATATGGATGAAGAAGTGGGGATAAAGAAGTGGCTTTTTTGTGTCTTTTTGTGGGATATTTGGTGACATTGGTTTCATTATTGAAATTGTAATGTGTCTATTAATGATGAAGTTTCAGGTTAATTTGATTTTATTTATTATGAATTTTTGGAGTTAATGGTGCAATTAATGATTCTTTTTGTTTGAAGAATATTTTATGTTATCTTGTTAAATTTTTTTGTAATTATTTTATTCTCCAGATTTTGAATGAAGTGGGGGAATTTTATTGACGTGGATGCCACTAAGCAGCCATGGTGGAGTATTAGGTCCATTTAAGGTATCACATGTTACTCATGTGAGATTTGACCCGAAATTAGCATTAATTAGAAAAAATTTGCAAAACTTAAAAGAAAGTGACCTAAAATTGCAAGGCCGCAAAGATAGTGTCCTCTTTTTGCAAATAGTTATCAGATACTGTCCTTAAAAAATAATTTTCCTACATGTTTATCATATAATTTTTTAAATATTTTAATATTTCTTCCGACCCAAAACTACTTTCATAGTAGTTTTGGGCACGCGAACCAAGAAAAAGTGAAAAAGAGAGTATGTGAGTATAAAATTAAATAATAAAATAAGAAAATTGTACTTTATTGATTTTTGTGAGTGTAAAATATTTTTAGGTGTGTGAAAGTAGAGTTGGTCGTCTAAATAAAAAAAGTGTGAAAGTAGTTTTTGGATAGAGGGAGTATATCATGTATTTGGTCAAAGTTATTAAAAAATTTAACAAGATTATTAAAAATCGAGGTTAGTGATTTTTTAACTATCTATTTTAAATTATTTACAAAATCAAATAATTAAAGAATACAAATATAAAACGACACTCAAAAATATTTTTTTAATATAAGTTTTGTTATTTTTTGTGTATATGATATATGACGTGGAAACTAAAAAATAAAAAATAAAAAGATAATTTAATACGTGTACGCCAGCGTGACAATCTTTCACGCGTTCCAGCGAGATACGTCATCAATTTCGGATCGAAAATAAAAAACGTGTATCGAATTGAAATCTTTTAAAAGGTTGAGAATTTTTACAGTAATCGTGAAGTTTAGGATTAAATTGAAAGTTGAGTAAAATGTGATGTATTTTAATAGAATTAACCCATATTTTTATTAAAAGTGATGATAACTTTAAAAAAAAAAATTTATATATTATTTTTTCTATCACTGAATTTTTTAAAAAGTGATAATATATTTGTTTAAAGTGACTATTACTTTTTTTAAAAATTATTGTCATATTTTATTATAATTATATCAAATTTTTTTTGCCTGTCTTGTGTCATGGACTATCGATTTTTTTTATAGTTAAATAAGAGTATACATTATTTAGTTAAAAAACTATTAAAAATTAAGTAGAGACTCATAAAATTAAATAATAATTATATCACAAATTATTTTCTTAAAAGAACTGCCCTAAATAAATTATATAGCCAAAGGGTATAATATTGATGACGAAAATAGGAAATTGTTAGTAATCGTAAGGATGAAGTCATGAATTCTTATTTAGGAAAAAAAAAAAAAAAAAAAGATTTGAGATGAGATGAGGTCATGAAGATATGAAAGTAATAAATTTTAAATAATATCTACACTCCCCCAAAGTATAACATTTTTTTTTCCAACAAGTAATTTATTTATTTTACATTAGTACAATGGTAATTTTTAAGGGTCAAAATACTTTTGTGGTCGCGATGAGAGAAGATGATAGTAGTTTTAGTCAAACAATTGAGAATTAATTGTAGATTGAATCACATCTTTTAATTAGTTGTAATCTAATTTAAAATTTTATAGTATAATTTAAAATAAATAAATATATACTCCCTCCGTCCAAGATTACTTTAATAGTAGTTTTGGGGCACGCGAACCCAACAAAAAGTAAGTATATGAATATAAAGTTAAATAATAAAATTAAAAAAATGTATTTTATTAATTTTTGTGAGTGAAAATTTTTCTTTTTATGTGTAAGAAAGAAAAGTTGAGACGTCCAAATAAAAAAAAACGTGAAAATAGTTTTGGGACGAAGAACGTATTTACTTTTTGAAAGGTAATTAACAATAAATTATTAAGATAATCATAGTATTTATTTTTTCTACCATGAGATATACACATATCACTTCGTTCCATCATTAAAAAAAAAAAAATTCTCGTATCTTGAATTCAAAACCATATTAATTGAGATATTCATGTAAAATATTATTGAATATTAGTTTTATGTGTTGTTCTTTTTGTGCTCGATTTGACATGCCTAAATGAAACATAATAAAACGGCATGATTATTTTAATCTAATCTAATAAACAAATAATAAAAACATGTTTAGGACAAAAAATTGTTCAAGGACAACCTATAAAAATGGTTATTTAGTTATAACTATTCAAAATCTTAGGTTAGACGGAAATTAGAGGTATTTGATATAATTGTGTGGATGGATATAATATGGAATGAGAATCATATCTCTCAAATTGAATTATGGTAGATTTTTTAATTTTTAGAATTAAAGTTATAATAAAATCATTTCAAACACACACTATAATTTTGATTATTATTACTCACCTTAAAAAAGTGTCAACCAAGCATCCTGATAATAAAATATGGTGATATAATCACAAATCAAATAAATAACTAATTGTAAGCATAAAAATTATTGCGAGTTGTTCACTATCATTTTCAGTTCACCACAATTTAGTTCAGTTCACTACTCTTATCTTTCAAAAGTAATCCTTCCCTCACAAACTAAAATTCACATTTGCAAATTCACTCTCCCCTTCATTCAAAGAATATGTTGGAGTAAGACCATCCACCACCACCACAACCGTTCTGACTAGCATTGTCACCTCTCCCAATGCCAGCTAGTATAATGGATAAAGGTTTTGGTTTTTACTTTTTTAAAGTATTTAATAAGGTTTTGATATTGAATGAATTTGAATGAATTTTTGTTGTTACTATTTCAAATATTGGGATTGAAAATTATTTGCAAAATTTTATCGGATAAAAATTGATTGAAAATCGCGAACAAATCGATGGGGGCTATCATTCGGTTTTGATTGTTCGAATAAATGCTATTTGTTCAAACAATTAAGTCGAACAAATAGAATTTGTTCGAAAAAATTTTTAATAAACAAATGCAAAATATTAAAAAAAAAAATATATTGAACAAAGTACAAATGTTCATTCTTTTTAACATTATTCATTTGATTCACCGGTATAGATTTTTTTTTTTTAATTTGGACAAATCATGTCGCTAACTTCTTCATTTTTAGCGGTTGTTTTTATTTCTGGGTAACAGTGGTTTGAATTTCGGGACGGCGACCAGGATTTTCTTCATTTTTGACATCAATGGTTCAAGAGGCTGGCATACTCGTAGGTGTTATTCATTTCCTTTGTCAATGATTTATCCTTTTTATTCAAAAAAAATGTTGTTGAAGAATTGTGGAGAAAGAATTAATCAAATTTTATGTTTTGAAGAGGGGATGAACTAATTTTTTTATAGTTAGAAGATATACTCAAAGGATATTTTTATTTTCTAAAAATTAATTTTTTTAATAAAAAATAAATAGGTGGTGAACAACTCAAAAATTTGGGAAAATATCCTAAGTCCAAAATAATTCTGCTGTTATAAGATGTGAAATAGTTGGGCCTGATAAATCATATGGACTGTAAAAGCACCAAAGGCCCAAAACTATTGGATTAGCCCATTTCTGCTTTTTATAGAAAATATTTTACACATTGTATCATTTTCCAGTTTCCACAGTGATACCTGTTCGTCTTATAGTTTATACAGCACACGTGTCGATGTATAAATTGACAAAGGTTCTCTTCACTGCTTACACGACCACGTATACCCATTTTAGCTTTTAAGTAGTCTTGTTTCTTATTTCATAAATTTTAGGAAGTCAGATATAATATGTATAAAAATAAAGGTAATTATATGTTTATCATTTTAAGAGAGTGAATAAGTACTCCCTCTCCCTCTGTCTAATAGGAATTTGCACCCTATGAAACAACATATTTTTTTAAAAAAAAATACTCCCTCCGTCCCATAATTGTTTTCACACTTTCCATTTTCGTCCGTCCCACAATTGTTTTCACACCCTATAAATGGAAACTATTACTTTAACTTTATCCTCACAATCCAACTAATCTCATTATTTTAATAATATAATTTTACACAACACTCTACTTTTCTTAAAAGTTGTGTCATCCCAGAGGTGAAAACACCTCTGGGACGGAGGGAGTATGTTTTATATATAAAGTAGTGGCATATGGGTAAATATATGTATATATTTGTGAGTGTGCACGTAAATCGATATTTCCTTGTTTAGTAGTGTGCAAATTTGTGTGGAACGTCCAAATAAGAAAAATGTGTAAATTCATGTAGGACAGGGGAGTACTATTTTACTGCAACTATTTTCACATTAAAATAATTATTTTATATTTTAAATGATTTTTTTTTATAAATTTTACATTCATAATATTCTTATCCTTTTATATTTTTTTAGATTCAATAATTATACAATTTAATACATTTTTTAAATTTATATATAAAGATTGATGATCTCAAATATCTTCTCATTACTCTAATTTTTTTTCCGTATATTATGTAGAAGCCTTAGTCTTGTAGTGCAACTCAAGGTCATTTATAAAAAGTTATACTCCCTCGTCCCAACTCTTTCTTCTTGTTTTTTCATTTCGGGACGTCCCAACTCTTTCTTCACACCTTAAAAAGAAAATAATTTACACTTACAAAAGTCAATAAAGTATATTTTTTATATTTTATTATTTAACTTCATACTCAAATACTCCAACTTTTCCTTAATATGTGTGCCCTGGTCTTTCTGAAGAAAGACCAGGGACGGAGGTAGTATAAAATACTATTGAAAAATCACACATATTGTTACTAAAAAATGTATTTTTAGTGATGTAATATTTTAATAATAATTTTTGTAATTTTTTAGTAATAAATAATATAATTTTTTAAAATATACTTGAATGCACGGTGCATTTTATACACAAGAGACTTACTCATTGTGTAATAAAGCTGAAAAAGCAGCTGATAATTAGAGATGTGAGATGCCCATTTGACATATTTTATACATAACAGAAGTTATAATATCATTAATAAATATATTGGAATCAATTTATAATAAGAACACAAGTCTTCTGAAAGAATTTGCAGTCATATTTATCTCTAAATAAATGTTATATTATTATCATTAAATAATAATTTTCACATAAGAATCTGCAATTATATTAAATTTATGTAACAAGATACAGTACCTGAATTTGGCAATTGTCAATTATTGATATTCCACAAATTATCAGATCTTGTTTTAATATGTGAGTTGGATAATAAATTATGACAAAATATGTCTCAATCAAGAAATCCAACATTAAATTTGATACCTATGCTTTCCTTATCCTATTTTAAAAATACAAAAATTCATATGATATAGTCTTATAAAATTGGCAAAGTTTTGAATAAAAATTATTCATAATAAATTTATTATTGCAACAGTTTTAAGATATTAGATATTTAATTAAAAGTATAAAAATCTCTTCAAGAATATAAAAAATTGAGATAAGTGGTATCATATTTTAATTATTATCCTTTTTATCCAAATTTCTTATACTCTTCATCAAATATTTAACACTTCAAAACGATTTCATAATAAACTTATCATAAACTATTTTATATAAAACATACATACCTGAAACAAAGTCTTATTGAATCAATATTACTAAAAAAATAAAATGGATCAGATAATTTATACCTTATTCAAATCAAATACTCTCACTGTCTCACTATAAATTTCTCATTTTTTTTTGGATATCTCACAATAAATTTTATATTATATAAAAAGCAAAAATACACACCATATAATAATAAATAAATTCCCTTTCAAATAATTATTCTTTACTTTTTCACGACTTCCTATTATTTTTTCATAACTTCTCATTATTTCATACAAAAATCAATATATGATTCAATATATAATAAACAAATACACTTTTTAAAATAAAACAATAAAAAAAATGAGAAATTGTACTGAGACGGATGGAGTATAAAATAATCCCACGAGTCTTCATCCGTAAAAGGCCTCACTCAAAAAAGAAAAAAACCCCATTTATTAATTAAGCAAATTGAACAAAAGATAAAATATTTTTGGATGTAATTTTTAGTAGAATTAATATAATTTGGATATATTTATAGGTTATAAATAGTGAACTTTACTTTGAGGACATAATTAGTATTATATTTAGTGTCTGTTTGCAAACTCAACATAAAAAGTAAAAATAATTTTTTTTTTTTTTTAAAATCACTTAAAACATGTTTTCAACAAATATTTTAAGTGTTTATTATTACTTTTGATCAAATAACAATTTTTAACTTTTAATTTCTACTTAAGCATTTCTGTACATTTTCCAAGAAAATAGTATTCAATACCCTTTTTATAAGCACTTCTTTTGCAAATACATTTTTTTTAATTATTTTTTAAAATTACTTAAATTTAAAACACTCCTTATTTTCCATTTTGCTACTAAAATTACTTAGTATTACCTTTTCAATTCTACTTAGAGATTGCAAAATGCACTTAATACACAGGGATTATTCATTTAATGTGCCATTTTCTTCTTATCATTAAATATATACTCCCTCCGTCCCAGAGGAACTTGCAGGTTTTCCTTTTCGGGACGTCCCAGAGGAACTTGCAAGGCCAAAAATGAAAACCCTTTTATAAACTTCACCCTCACAATATCTACATATTTACACAAAATGCCACTACTTTTTTATTTTTTGGGCCCACATTACACTCAATCCAACTAACTTCTTTACTTTTTACATAAAATTTTACCAAATTAACCCTCAAAACACTACTTTTTTTTTCTTAATTTGTGTGCCCTCCACCCCTTGCAAGTTGCTTCGGGACGGAGGGAGTAATCATTTTAACATGGTGACTGGTGAGTTAGCTCACCTGGCCTCCGTTCCCTCACTTGAGTGAGTGATCTGGGTTCGATTTCCTTTGGAAATGAATAGGAGGAAGATATAAGGTTGACTTGGAGATATGAGTGTATCGAGACTTGATGAACTAACTTTTAACCACTAACAACTAACATTACCGATAAAAAAAAATATATATATATATAATCATTTTTTTCAATATTTATAAAAATAATAAATTTACCTCTTCACCACAATCAAAAGTGGGTAAACGAATCACATTTCGCAAAGACCAAAGCTTTTTAAGACAGGGGTGTTTGTTACTGTTAAGACAAAAAAACAGCATATGTGCTCCGCTTTTAAATGTACTTATTCTATAATACTCAGCTCTGATTCATTACCAAATCACTTCTTTTACATTGCCCTGCCCGGCCTTCTCTCTTTTCAGATTTAAATTACTGATTAATACCACTTTTACTCTCTCTCTCTCTCTCTCTCTCTTTTAAGTCATCTCATGCTCGCCCCCATTTATTGCTCCATGGAAAGTACAAGTCCAAGGAGTATATAAAAAGGGGAAGAATGTTGAACTCACCCTCCACATTTTCTTGAAATTCTCTGTAATTTTGGTTAATTCTTGAGATAAAAAAAAAAGATTAAAAAATAATGGGAAAGAATTGCATCATTCTCCTAGCAATTCTCCTGATGTTTCTTGCTGGGTCATCAGTTTCTGCATCCCCTGCTACCAGTGAGTATACACAATCGCACTCCATTTTATTTAAGTTGATTTTATTTCTTCGAATAATTTCAAACAAAAACTGCACACATTTGCAGAAATCGTTAGTGGGGTTATCACAAAGGTTGTCTCCACCATTTTCAAGCGGCTGTGGTCGCTGAAATCGACAAGCAAAATTGGTAAAGCCATCACTCTAAAAACCCCACATTTCAAGAAGTCCCCTGTTTCTTTTTTCTTTAAATTTTAAGCTCAAGAAAAGGTAAAAAAAATGGCTGATGAGGTGTTGTGATTTCAGCAATTTCGAGCCGTTCGATGATGAAATTTGAAGGGGGGTACACCGTTGAAACAGTGTTTGATGGGAGTAAGCTTGGGATTGAGCCCCACGCGGTGGAGATCTCACGTGATGGAGAGGTTTTCATTTTAGACTCTCACAACAGCAACATTTACAAGATCCCATCTCCTTTGTCCCGATGTGAGTTCTTGTGATTTTACCAAAATGTTTCATCATGTCAAATAGTGTCTTAATTCTTGCTGCAAAAATAAAATTTGATAATTATATCTGAAGATTAACACCAAGAATCCATTTGCAATGCCTTGAAAATTCAAGTAAGATGAAGTTGTCATCTTTATATAATTATGTCACACTAAGAAGCCCTCTTGCAATGACTTGAAACTCGATTGTTTTCCAACGATTTGCTGCATAAAATTGATGATAAAGTTGGCATCTTTGATGATTATGTCTCAATGTGGGTACCTAGAAGCGTGTTGCAAGGACTTGTAACTCAAAGCGAATCCCTTTCTTGATTATCACTCTTGATATTTGCATTTGTTTATAATCACTTTATTCTTTGTGCTCCATGTTTTGCTTTTGCTCAGAAGAAGGTTCTTTCTTTTTCTCCGGATTTGATTCTCTTTTGGAACTTTTGTTAGTTTTTCGTACTTTTTTCATACGACTATGTTGGGCTACTCTTACTGCTTTATTCTCTTACACAAGCCTTATGATGTTGTTTATGTTTAGCTTTCTCTTATCCTGAACCAACTTTGCATGTAAGACAGACAGATTCATTTCAAACTATTCGATTTTGCACAATTTGAGTCTAGCTCTAGTTATTTATAATCTAAGTTTAGATTCTTGGTTGGTGTCTACTAGTTATTTCTCTAGATGTCAATGATTGGGCATCACAGAATGCATATCAAGCTCTGTTTGAGTTTCTTATTAGAATCTAGTGAATTTGGGTGGTGTCTACGGAGGATGAAGTGCATTTTTTCGTTTATAAAATTCGATTGGTTTTTCACACTTTTCTGGAATGGATGGCTGATCACAGATAGTAGACCTAGGTTGATGGCTGGATCAGCCGAAGGGTACTCTGGGCATGTCGATGGAAAGCTAAGACAAGCAAGAATGAACAATCCCAAAGGGCTTACCGTGGATGATAATGGGAACGTGTACGTTGCCGATACAATGAACATGGCTATCAGGAAGATCAGTGATACTGGTAAAATGAGCAAGTTATACTTTTAAGACCACATGTACATACTCTAATATATGCGTGGTTCTTGCAGGGGTTGTGACGATTGCGGGTGGAAAATCGGGCCGAGGAGGGGGGCACGTGGACGGCCCAAGTGAAGATGCCAAGTTTTCTGATGATTTTGATGTGGTCTATGTTGGCAGTAGCTGCTCTCTGTTGGTTATAGACAGAGGGAACCAAGCGATTCGAGAGATTGAACTCCACGAAGACGATTGTGCTCGCCAGGACGACAACAATCTGCATTTAGGTGAGGATAAAGTTCATTTCGCTTGCTTTGAATTCGGTGATTCTAAGACGTGGTTTAATATCATTACAGGAATAGCAGTCCTTGCTGCAGCTTGTTTCTTTGGTTATATGCTGGCCCTATTACAACGTCGGATTTCTTCTATCCTTTCATACGATCACAATGTAAGTAGCAAATAATGTTAGAGTTGGTCTTGTATGAGACCGTCTCATGACATGAGACAGTTAAATATGGTATAAATTGAGTATAACTCTTTGGTAGAGAAATGGTGTTAATTTGTATAGTCTGGTTATATTGTCGTATTGTTCGAGTGTTTTGAAAACCCGTCTTTGTTTCCATCTCAAGGAACAAAAGTCTTATGCGAAGAGCATGCCACCAGCGCCGTATCAGAGGCCACCTTCTAAGTCCGTGTTGCCGCCCCTCATTCCTCAGGACGACGAATACAACAGACAAGAGGAGGGCTTGTTCAGTTCACTAGGAAAGCTCTTTGTGTACACTAGTTCATCCTTTGGTGAGATATTGGGAGGATTATTCTCTAGAAAGAAGTCCATGCAGCTGCCACCCCAGCGTTACTCGTCTAGGCATGGCAATGGATGGCCAGTTCAAGACAGCTTTGTGATTCCACGCGAAGATGAGCCCCCTCCAGTCGACACGAGAGACCCTACGCCAAGAAAAGGGTATCCTGAAAAGACGAGGCAATTCAAGCAAAGTCGAGCATCGTACTATAATGAATGGAACCAAGGAGAGTATCATCATCATCACCAGCAGCAGCCTCAACGGCATGTCCAGCATCAGAAGCACCATCCGTCCAACCCCCGGACTTATTACGAGCCCCAAAACAACGAGACGAATGAGATCGTGTTCGGGGCCGTCCAGGAGCAGGATGGACGACGCGAGGCGATGGTGATAAAGGCGGTCGACTACGGCGATCCGGTGTACAACGACAAGAATCTTAGGTCTAGGTATAACTACATGAGTTACTCCTCCTCCTCCTATAACTAGGGTAGCTGTTAGAGTGTTGTGAGAGGATGTTGACAACATTAAACATGTGTATAGAAGATGTCAGGACAGACAACAAATGCTTTTGTTTGCAGTCTAGTTTCACTTTGATCTTCAAATTTGCCCACTTTATTTCTGTCAAATCTCCTGATTGATTGGAAAAAATAAAATAAAAAATGTTGTCTGAAGGTTGTTATTATAATGTTAGAAGAAACAGAGATGCGCGTGATCCCTGGTATTGAGTTCTCTGACAAAGGTGCCCACACTATTTCAGGGCTCATGCATTCATCACTTTATTTAAATAAAATTAACCCAGCCACAACAAGCTTCTTATAAAATTGCATTTTATATCGTACACATGGTGTATGGGATGGATTTAGGGGGTGTAGGGAGCGGTTGGAAATTTTGGTAATGCCACTTTGTATTTAAAAAAATATACTAATCCCTCCGTCCCAAAACTACTATGAAGTAGTTCTACACACGCGAATTAAAAAAAAGTAAGTATGTGAGTGTAAAGTTAAATAATAAAATAAAAACAAAATATATTTTATTAACTTTTATGAGTGTAAAAAGTTTCCTTTTTAAATGTATGAAAGAAAAGTTAGGACGACCAAATAAAAAAAATATGAAAGTAGTTTTTGGACAGAGAGTACTAAAAAATCCGCATAAGGGTTGCACAGAAATTGCGAAAGGGTATCTGAAGGAGTAGTACATAAATATTAAGCAAAATTATTAAAAAATATATTTTTAATGCAGATTATATTATATAAATTGAGCATTTTGTTGATAATTTATTTTATAAAAATTAATATTAAATTGAATTTGTAAATGAAAGATTAACAAATAGAGTATTTATATATTAAAATATTAACTAAAAGTACTATTTATAACAATATTATACATTTAATCTATAATAAATAAATTAAATTATTAAAAAAATATGTGTATATACACAACACATACACAATATTGTCATAAATTAATTAAATAATTTAAAATATTGTACAAATGCACAACGCATACACAATATTACTTTCTATTAAATCTTTTTTTCTAGAATTGCAAATAACTTACGGTGTAAAATAACTTAGGGTGCGCTTGTTTCAAATTTCTCAATGGTAATGGGAATGGAATTTTATTTTCTTTTTTTACCCTTACATATATTCAATAAGAGTTAATGTTCATGGTGGTTACATCATTAATATTGTGCTCCAATTTTAGAATAAGTATACAAGAAATAAAGTTGTTGATTGTTGTAGGGGGATTGATTGGGGAGGATGATTATAAGATGAGATGATTGTAAACAAATGGGGGGTAATGATTACCTTATTTAGAAGGAAAATCAATGTTTTGGTCTCATTACCTACTATAATTACTATATATATATCCACACTTCCATTACCACCCTTACAGTATATACGGTGCATACACAATAACTTTTGAGTAAATATGGTCAATACAATACATACAGAATGAGTAAAAAACTTACGTTGTAAAGAATCGAATTTGAGAAATGTAATGTTGTGCGAGTTTTGATTTAAGGGTTAAGAATTTATATAAATATGTGAATAAATAAATCTTGATTTCTTGAATTTAACATATATGTGTATTAAGAGCTACACTTGTGTAGAAATTTCTACCGTAGAAATATCCATTTTTGAAAAATTCGCGGATCTAAACCGGGTCGGGTCAGATTTGGACATTTTTTTCCAAAATTCGCGCAACTTGTAGTTCCAGGTTTTTTCGCTCCCAGGTATGTTACAATTTGAGCAAAAGCGTGTTACAATTAGGCAAAATATGTGTTACAAGTTCTTAAAAAATTAATTTTTTGTACTTTTCAAGTAACTATAAAGAAAATGTGTATTTCTGCAAGTATAAATATGTGTTACTTAATTTATTTTTTATTTTCTTTGTTGATTTATGTTAATAATATATTTTTTTGCTCCCAGGTATGTTACAATTTGGGCAAAGAGGTGTTACAATTAGGCAAAATCTGTGTTACAAGTTCTTAAAAAATTAATTTTTTGTACTTTTCAAGTACCTTTAAAGAAAATATGTATTTCTGCAAGTATAAATATGTGTTACTTAATTTATTTTTTATTCTCTTTGTTGATTTATGTTATTAATGTATTTAATACATCATTTAATACCTTATATATGTTATATAAAATATAATATACATTTTTATAAGGATAAATAAATGTTTTTGCATAAAGTAACACACATTTTATCTTGCAGTAACACACATTTACTCTAATTGTAACACACATTTACTCTAATTGTAACATACATTTGCAGTAACACACATTTACTCTAATTGTAACACACATTTACTCTAGATGTAACACACATTTGCAGTAACACAAATTTACTCCAATTGTAACATAAATTTACAGTAATACATATTTACTCTAATTGTAACACATATTTGTTCCTCAATTTGTGTTATTATATGAGCATATATGTGTTACTATAGGAGAAAATGTATTTTTATTAAGAATAAATATGTGTTACACATACAATGTAACATATACATGTTTTACATTGCATGAAAAATATTTACTTCTATAAAAATAAATGAATATGTGTAGAAAACAACATTTAATCTGGTTGTAACACATGTTTTGTCTTAAAATAACATGCATTTACCCCGATTGTAACATACCTGGGAGCGAAAATCACTATATGCGCGAATTTTGGAAAAAAATACTCAAATTCGGTCCGACCCGGTTTAGACCCGCGAATTTTCGAAAATGGATATTTCTACGGATCTTTGACCCGTAGAAATTTCTATTTGAGTGTTTGCCGTGTATTAATGGTTTATATATATATATTTATATAGATATATATATTTATAATGTATCTAATATATATTTATAAATCTATATATATACAATATTTAAAATATGAATTTCCTAACATCTACGTAAGTATGTAAGATTTGAATTATAAAATTTTTATTATTATATAAGTATGTTAAAAGAAAAAAAAACATATCAATATATGAGCAACACTTGTGTACAAATTTCTACAGTAGAAATATCCATTTTTGAAAAATTTGCGGATCTAAACTGGGTCGGGTCAGATTTGGACATTTTTTTTCCAAAATTCGTGCAACTTGTAGTTTCAGGTTTTTTCGCTCCCAGATATGTTACAATTTGGGCAAAGGCGTGTTACAATTAGGCAAAATCTGTGTTACAAATTCTTAAAAAATTAATTTTTTGTACTTTTCAAGTAGTTATAAAGAAAATATGTATTTCTGCAAGTATAAATATGTGTTACTTAATTTATTTTTTTATTCTTTTTGTTGATTTATGTTAATAATATGTTTTTTCGCTCTCAAGTATGTTACAATTTGGGCAAAGACATGTTACAATTTGGCAAAATCTGTGTTACTAATTCTTAAAAAATTAATTTTTTGTACTTTTCAAGTAACTATAAAGAAAATTTGTATTTCTGCAAGTATAAATATGTGTTACTTAATTTATTTTTTATTCTCTTTGTTAATTTATGTTAATAATATGTTATTCATGTACTTAATACATCATTTAATACCTTATATATGTTATATAAAATATAATATATATTTTTATAAGGATAAATAAATGTTTGTGCATACGGTAACACACATTTGATCTTGCAGTAACACACATTTACTCTAATTGTAACACACATTTACTCTAATTGTAACATACATTTGCAGTAACACACATTTACTCTAATTGTAACACACATTTACTCTAGATGTAACACACATTTGCAGTAACACAAATTTACTTCAATTATAACATAAATTTGCAGTAATACATATTTACTCTAATTGTAACACATATTTGTTCCACAATTTGTGTTATTATATGAGCATATATGTGTTACTATAGGATAAAATGTATTTTTTATTAAGAATAAATATGTGTTACACATACAATGTAACGTATACATGAACCATTGCATGAAAAATATTTACTTCTACAAAAATAAATGAATATGTGTAGAAAACAACATTTAATCTGGTTGTAACACACGTTTTGCCTTAAAATAACATGCATTTGCCCCAACTGTAACATACCTGGGAGCGAAAATCACAAGCTGTGCGAATTTTGGAAAAAATACTCAAATTCGACCCGACCCGATTTAGACCCGCGAATTTTCAAAAATTGATATTTCTACGGATCTTAGATCCATAGAAATTTGTATAGAAGTGTTTGTCCAATATATATTATTAAAAAATCAAGAACATAATATTTAATAATATAAAATTTTATTATTAAGCATGCATTTTTAAAAAAATCAAGAACATATGAAAAAATATATTGTTAAAATAATCTAAAACATAGTTTTATAAGATTTATTTTGTTACGATTTCTTGAATTTACATATACGTACATTAATTATTTATAATATATATATGTGATTTCTTGAATTTAACATATATGTGTATCAATGATTTGGACATGCACATCGCATACACAATATTATGTTCTAGAACATCGTTTATCTAGAATTATAAATAGCTTATGGTGCAAAAATAACTTACATTATGTATAACAGACACAATGATTTTAATGCGAACCTGTAATTAAAATTGAATATAAAAAATAAAAAATTATATCAGAATATTAAGAACATGAAAAAAAAGAACATTAAAATAACAAATAAAAAATTTAAACATCAAAATTTTAAATCAAATAAATTTGTAATTTCAGCAATTAAACATTACCTGCAAAAGAAAACCAAAATTGTGTAGCAATAGAAAAAAAAATATTATTTCACCAAATTATTAGATATAATATGAACCTGCAAAAAAAATTGAATATAAAAAAATAAATAAACAATTCGAATATCAGAATACGATAAATAAGAACATCAGAAGAGTAATAAGATGAAGCAAGAGACGTACGAAGAATTAAGGTTAAAAGATGAGAATAATAATGTTTATAGAGTTGAAATTTATATAAATATAGAAATTAAGATGAACGATTGATATTTAAAAATTAGATATATCATTTGATATTATATATGAATATATTTATAAGATTTATATAAGATATATAATATATATATATAATATTAAAATGTGTGGTCAAGATTAAAACACCTAAAATATGAGGCCAAGATTAATTCTTTATGTCATAGTTAATGAGAATATAATAATTTTTAAATCGAACATTCTGATTGATTTCATAACTTCGTATTATATATACTAGTACATATACCTGCGAATTTCGCAGTATAAAATAAAAATTATAGGTTTTTTTTATAAATATTGTAGTTTTGATTTTTATTTATGAAAATATAGTCATTGTCAGGAGTGTTATTTTTCTAAGCAAAATCGTGATTTATGTTCACGATGAGGTAATGTTTGAAACTTTTCCACCTCACATTAATTATCTTGCAGGAATCATGAACTTGGTTTACAATTTGCCAATTAATCCATTGACTTTATATTGATGCACAATTAATGTGCCCCTTCCCAATTAATTTTGAGTTATCAATTTTATATATTTACTAGTTTGTGATTTCTAAAAATGAAAGTATGTGTACTACAAATACACAATAATTATTAACTGGACCAAATTTTACAATAAAATAAAAATAAATATTTGTGTTTTTGTAAGCATCCAAATATATTGAAAGTTGGATTAATATGACTATATTATTAGTGTTATATTTTTAATTTTACTTTTATATAATAAAATCAATAACTTCTAAATTTACTTTTAAATAATTTCTAAATTTACAGTTGAATCACACATATAAATAATTATGCCTTAAAAATATGTGTCAACCCATAAGATTTAAATTGGGTTAGTAACTCTCAGATACTATCATAAGAAAAATTCACTCTAAGAATACACCAAAAGAGATAATTACTCTCAAGTTACAAAAGTACATAATATATACTGATTATGCCCCTATTGTAGAAAAAGTTGGGGTGATGTAGGGTAGTGTGGAGGTGGTATTAGGGGGTAACCCACTGACAGAATGACAGAGTGGTCATATTTCCTTTCAAAAGGGTAACCTCTATTCTCTCTCCTCTCATTTCAAATTGCAGAATCATTTTTAGACACAAATATTAACAAATTATACAAGTAAAATTTATTTACATAAGTAACAAACCATGAACATGAATTATATATACAACTTAACAAACCATGAGCATGAATTATATGTGTAATACACCATAGACAATTTCCTAGAACTTAAAAATTATGTAAAAATTTATGTAAAAAATTATATATACAACTTAAAAATTATGTAAAAAAAAATTAAGATTGTAAAATAATAAAACCTATATAAAATAATAAATTGAGGGGTGCATAATGAGTGGGGGAGATGGAGTGGGGGTAATGAATTGGGGGTGGGTGTAGTCTAGGGAATATGTCACATCTAGACAAAAAATATAGGTAAGTGTGTCCTAAGAGTAATTATTTAAAAAAGTGTGTCATATGAGTAAAAAAAGTGTAAAGATGATACCCTAGAGACAATTTCCCATGTAAATTTCTAGAAAATGGAGGACGTATCACTTGTTATATTTAATAATTTTTTAATAAATACTATTTTTTTTAACATAATCATCATTTCAAATAAGGTACTTAATCGATTATTTCTTAATTATTCTTTTTGACTGAGTAAACTTTAAGGGCTCATTTGGTTCGTAAGTTAAAAGTATCTATTCGTAAAAAATATGCATGTTTTTTACGGATAGATATTTTTATCTTACGAACCAAATGAGCCCTAAGGGGATGTATTGGATTAGGATTTTAAAAGACTTTTTTAGCTGAAAAAATCTTGCAGATTTAAAGATTTTGTAGGATTTTGATGACTTTTAAGATTTTGCATGATTTTGTAAGACTTTTAAAATCAGGATTTTAATGAATTTTGTAGAATTTTGTAGACTTTGCAGAATTTCATGGATTTGTGTCATACGATATGAATTCAAGATTGTTTCACACCTTCGAATTTAAAAAAAAAAAATCAAAGACAAACAAAAAAAAAGAATTATAATATCATGTCCTCCTAAATAACATTCCTCCATATATCTATAGCTACATTAGTTCTCCAAGCATTATCGTCATGTCGTTCTTGCTCTTGTTATAGCATCATTTAGTAGTTTGGAATCATGAGCCGAACCCTCTCACCCACTTAGAACGTACATGAACTCCTAATTAAAATTTAAAGAGTAGGGTTTGCAATTTTGCATGCATGAAAATTACTTTTTTATTTTTGTTCCTTTTTTTTTCTATTATATTTTCCTTTAACCAACGATAGCATGAGCTTTTTTGTTTTATTACATGACTTTTGACACAGTATATAGGCAAAAATTTGGCCCAAACCATTGTAATAAAAAAAATTCTACCTTAATTATTGTGTAATTTTATTAGAATTATATTATCATATATCAATTCTACTTAATATATATATATATATATATTTATAATATACATGTATATAGATGTGTATGTTAAAAAATATCAAAATTGAATAATCAAAGCAACCAAAGTAAAAGATAACAAAACTCAAATTCCGCGAAAAAATACTATCAGTGGAAAAATATTACCTAATGATATATGCAATATATAATATTAGTATTATAGTAATACTAATATAAAAAATAAATATTTATCTTGTGTATAAGTTAGGATTAACAATTTCTTTTTGCTGATATTAACTTTTTTAAATGAACCAATATGTATATATATACATATATATTTAATGAATTAATTATAATAATTATTTTTATTTATTCTAATATATATGTAAATATATAATATTATATTAGCCCTCGTCACTGTAATTATTTTATCGTTGATGTTAGTATTATGAGTCATGACTAATAAAAGTAACCATATAATAAAATATAAATGTAGGGATAAAATTATAAGGTTAAAAATATTTTAGGTCTTAAAAAAAAATCATATATAAATCAATTTGGGGATAAATAAAGTCACTAAGGGGGGTGTATTCGTTTGGGATTTCGTAGGATTTTAAAGGATTTTTTTCTTATAAAAAAGTCTGTTGGTATTCAATCAGTATTTTAAAAGATTTAAAAACAATCCACTGGTATTCAATCAGGATTTAAAAAGACTTAAAAACAATCCACTGGTATTCAATCAGGATTTTAAAAGACTTAAAAATAATCCACTGGTATTAAAAAATATAAGGATTTTAAAGGATTGTTGGGTTTGATGGATTTTGATGGACTTTTTAGTGTATTTTATAAATACCAACAATCCCATCAAAATCCCTAGGATTTCGGTGAATTTTTTTTAATTAGTGACTTTATTTACCTCCAAATTGATTTTTATATTATTTTTTTTATTTTTAAGACCTAAAATATTTTTAACCTTATAATTTTTATCCCTGCATTTATATTTAATTCTATGGTTACATTTATTAGTCATGACTCATAATACTAACGTCAACGATAAAGTAATTATAGTGACAAGGTAAATATAATATTTTATATATATACATATATATTTTATAATAAATAAAAATAATTATTATAATTAATTCATTAAATATATATACATACATATTGGTTCATTTAAAAAATTTAATATCAGCAAAACGATATTGTTCATCCTAACTTATACACAAGATAAATATTATTTTTATATTTGTATTACTATAATACTAATATTATATATTGCATATATCATTAGGTAATATTTTCCATTTGATAATATTTTTTCGCACAATTTGAGTTTTGTTATCTTTTATTTTGGTTGCTTTGATTATTCAATTTTGATACTTTTAATATACATATCTATATACGTGTATATCATAAATATATATATATATATACATATGAAGCAGAATTTAATATATGATAATATAATTCTAATAAAATTACGCATTAATTAAGGTAGAATTTTTTTATTACAATGGTTTGGGCCAAATTTTTACCTATATAATGTGCCCAAAGTCATGTATTAAAACTAAAAAACTCATGTTATCATTGGTAAAAGAAAAATATAATAGAAAAAAAAAGTATTTTTCATGCATGCAAAATTTCAAACCCCACTCTTTAAATTTTGATTAGGAGTTTATGTACGTTCCAAGTGGGTGAGAGAGTTCGGCTCATGATTCCAAACTACTAAATGATGCTATAACAAGAGCAAGAACGACATGACGATAATGCTTGGAGGACTAATGTAGCTATAGATATGTGGAGGAATATTATTTTGGAGGACATGATATTATGATTCTTTTTTCGTTTGTCTTTGATTTTTTTTTTTAATTCAAATGTATGAAAAAATCTTGAATTCATTTCATATGACACAAATCCATGAAATTCTGCAAAGTCTACAAAGTCCTACAGAATCCATTAAAGTCCTGATTTTAAAAGTCTTACAAAATCCTGCAAAATCTTAAAAGTCATCAAAATCCTACAAAATCTTTAAAATCTGCATGACTTTTTTCAGCTAAAAAAGTCTTTTAAAATCCTAATCCAATACACCCCCCCTAATTAAAAAAGTCCATCGAAATCCTAGGTGTTTTGATGAGGTTGTTGATATTTATAAAATACACTAAAAAGTCCATCAAAATCCATCAAACCCAACAATCCTTTAAAATCCTTATATTTTTTAATACCAGTGGATTGTTTTTAAGTCTTTTAAAATCCTGATTGAATACCAGTGAATTATTTTTAAATCTTTTAAAATCCTGATTGAATACCAGTAGATTGTTTTTAAATCTTTTAAAATTCTGATTGAATACCAACAAACTTTTTTATAAGAAAAAAATCCTTTAGAATCCTACGAAATCCCAAACGAATACACCCCCTAAAATTTATATGCATGCTTTATTTTGAATAAATACTATTAGTAAATATTGTTGATAGAATTTACTAATGGTGTTTGGTATGTGGCTATTATGATGCGTATTAATTCTACCAAACAATAATCTTAGAATTTGTGTTCTTGAAGGATAATGTAGAGAGAGAATATAGGGAGCTCAGAGAGAAAGTAAATGCGTATTCTGATTGAATTGTCTTGAATTGTACAAGAGAGACCTTATTTATAGGTGTACAAGTGTGAGGTGACACCTTACGAGCCTATTTAGCTTCCGGTGTTGACGAAGGTCCGTAACCTTCGCCTTGATCCCTCACAATGCGCCCTTTACCAGGTTCTTTTCTACCAAGTATCTATTCTCCCTATTTATACATCTGATAATCAGATACACGGGCTGGGCGAGGTCCTTGGTGAGCCCCCTAGGCGAGCTCCATAGGTGAACTTCATGGGCGAGCTCCCCCTTTGTGGACGAGCTCCCCTCTCTTATCCGGTTGGTCCGCCGGCCTTAGACTTTCGGGGGTCCGGGCGAGCTCCTCCTTCACCTCGCCGAGCTCCCTTACGTTGTGGCACTCCTTACGAGCCAGCGACCTACTAAGCCTTCGGAATAATTCCGATATTAATTATGTTGGTTCGCCTTGTTAATATTTGCCCCCCAGCTCGCTCACATCATGACTTGTCTAATGTGTGGGCGAGCTGTCTAATCCCCTGGATGAGGACTTGAGTGTCGGCGAGCTATCCTTGGACATATGCCGAGCTATGAGGACGAGCTCCCTTCATGGTGGTTTGCGGGCTGACGTGGTGCGGGATTCCAGGCGTCGCGCACGCCTTTTTAGGCATTATTTCCCGCGCCAATCATAGAAACTTTCAAATTCTTTGCGAATCGGTCCCTGTACTCTTCGAATATCCGAGCTCGCCCCCTTACCTATAAATAGAAGAAACCAAGTTCATTTTTCACTTTTACCCTTCCGAATTCTCAGAGCTTTCTCCGGCGATCGTGTTTTTGCGAATCCGATGAATTTTCGAAGGCTCTTCAAGGTAGAATCCGGTTTCTTTCCACTTTTCTTCTTTCCTTTGCAGATTTTCTTTGTTTTCTATTCCTCCGATTCCTTCAAGTTTCTGGGAGTTTTGGACATTTCCGGTGGCTTTTTGATTTCTCCAAACATCCGTATACCGTAACTCCGGCGATTGGAACTTTGGACCATTTTTAAAACTTTTTCGAACTTTGTCCCGATCATGTCGACTCACGCCTCGAGTGAAACTCTCTTGAATCGTAACCCCGAGAAGCAGTCAATGACCGAGAATGAAACAATCCCCCTGATTTCCCTGATAATAATCAGCTCCAGTTCCGAGGTGGCTTCGGTAGCTCGCCCCGACTCCGGCGAGCTACTCGGCGAGGTCCGTTCTCACGAGTCAGAGGAAGGGGTCTCCAGCTTCGTTGTTCACGAGGTATGGGAGGAAGGCGAGGAGGTCGCCCATGAGGAAAGGGTTGCCAGCGGCAACGAAGGGCCCGTCGAGGCTGGCGAGGAGGTCGCCAAGGTGGGCGAAGAAGAAGGCGACCTGGAGGAAGTTACAGTTGAGTGGTTTCGCTCCATCGGTTTCCTGGAGCCTCAGCTGATTGAGCACCAGGTCCCTGCCGAGGTTGTTCACCCCTTTAATTGGGATGAATACGTCGCCGAGCACGTGGCGAGCTTCCCCAGCCCGTACCGAGTACTCCCCCTCGATCTAGAGGAGGTCGCCCCTTCTGATTACAAAGCCAAAGAGGTTCGAAGCATCGTCAATGAGTACTCCCTCGCCAACATACGTAAGAAGTTCTGAATCCCGCTCGACATCTTCATGTATGATCCAGAAAAGAACGAGCGGGCCGATTTGCCCCCGAAGGACTGACCGCCATTAACATACATACCCTCGAGGCCGGGATCACACTGCCCCTGCACCCAATCATTGGTCGGTTCCTTCTTGACAACAACTTGGCTATCACCCAGCTCACGCCGAATGCTTGGAGCAACCTCCTCGCGGCCTTGTCCGTCTTCGGGTTGGAGGGCTATGAGAACCGGGTGACCTCGTCGGACCTGGGCGAGCTCTTCGTCGTGACCCGACAAGTGAAAGACGGCGCAGGATACTATTACTTGAAAGCTCGCCCGAGAGAAAAATTTATCGGGATCTTGCCAAACAAAGTCCGTGACTGGAAGGAGCAATTCTTCTTCATAGGTGGAGATTGGCGAGCTTCCGACACGTACTCTGGGCCAGGTGGACGTATTCCTACCCCCGAGGGATATGAGGAAGCCAGCAGTAGGTCGCCCATTTCGGTGTGTGTGGGTTGGATTAGATTTACTAATCTAATTCTCTTTCTTTTTGCAGTTCTGAAACATCACAAGTGCAGCCGAGGCAAACTCGAGGTGTCAGTCGAGTTCGACTTGGTGCGAGCTATTTGCTGTCTGAGGAGCGAGAAGGATAGAGACGTCACCCACTTGTGCAAGCACCATTGTCTCAGACTTGCCGGGCTCCACACCTTGCCACACCACCTCGCCCTTCAAGGTCCCGAACTTCCAGGTCCTTCATCTTATAGGAGCTAGCCCTCTATGGTGTGTAGCTCGCTCAGGTACTAACTTCGTTGTTCTGATTTTTGCAGGTGGTAGCTGGGTCGCTTTCCCCATCGCCGAGATCCCCGAGACCTACCACATACTCAAACGCCACTTTGCGATGGGTCCACCTCGCCCCAACAAGCTCGCCCCGCCCTCACTACTTGCCCTGGATGCGAGCAA
>JAPKLY010000451.1:75406-92547 GCA_026898435.1 Prunella vulgaris | reverse complement strand
TACTTTAATTGTTCTTTAATCTCCGAGCTTATATCCTTTTATCAACACTTTCATGAAAGACCTGATGCTTAACTAAGTGAATGGCACTTTGGTTATCACATTGCACAGTAACTTCATCTTGTCTGATCCCAAATTCCCTGATAATGCCCTTCAGCCACATAGCTTCCTTTACTGCTTCTGTCACTGCAATGTACTCAGCTTCAGTGGTTAACAATGTAACCACTGACTGTAATGCAGCTCTCCAATTGATGGTTGTGCCATATAGTGTAAACACATATCCAGTCAGAGACTTTCTTGTGTCTATGCTTCCAGCATAGTCAGAATCTACAAAACCTTGTAGAGGTTGTTTGATATCCTGAGTCCTCTCAAACAGTAATCCCAGATGTGCTGAACCTTTCAGATATCTCATTATCCACTTGAAAGCTTCCCAATGTGCCTTTGCAGGATTAGCCATAAACCTGCTGACCAAACTCACTGCATGAGCAATATCAGGTCTACTACAAACCATGGCATACATTATGCTTCCAACTCCATTTGAATAAGATATCTTGTTCATCTGAGACTTCTCCTGATCACTCTTGGGACATTGATCAGCTGTCAGTTTGAAATGTTGTCCAAGAGGAGTAGAGACTGATCTTGACTCATGCATATTGAATCTTCTCAAGATTTTCGGTATGTAGTCCTGCTGGGTCAAGAACATCCTTCCAGCTGACTTATCTCTGATAATATCCATACCCAGAATTCTCTTAGCACTTCCAAGGTCTTTCATGTCAAAGGTTGAACTGAGCTTATCCTTCAGTTTCTGAATTCTTCCAAGACTTTTGCTAGCAATTAACATATCATCCACATAAAGTAATAGATATGTAAGTACCTCAGAGCCTTGTTTTTCTAGGTATACACAGTTGTCATACTTGCATCTGATGAAGCCTATTCACATCATGAAGCTATCAAACCTTTTATACCACTGCCTTGGGCTTTGCTTAAGTCCATACAATGACTTCTTCAGCAAACATACTTTTCCTTCATCTTCTGATAGTATGAACCCCTCAGGCTGCTGCATATAAATGGTTTCTTCAAGCTCTCCATGTAGAAATGCAGTTTTGACATCCAGCTGTTGTAACTCTAGTCCATCCTGATTCACCTTAGACAGTAAGATCCTTATTGAGCAGTGCTTCACAACTGGTGAGAATACTTCATTGAAGTCTATTCCTTCTCTCTGTGTAAAGCCCCATGCAACTAATCTTGCCTTGTATCTGATCATCTCCAGTCCATCTGACCCAATTTCAGACTTTTTCTTGAATATCCATCTTGAGCTGACAACCTTCTGCCCTTTTTCTTTATTCACAAGAACCCATGTATTGTTCTTTTCAAGTGAATTTAACTCCTCTTTCATAGCTGAAATCCACTGATCTTTATCCTTCCTTGTCACTACATCATCATAAGTTTCAAGTTCTTGATACTCTACTTCTTCTGCTACTGATAAAGCATATGAGATCATGTCAGCCTGCCCAAACCTGATTGGTGGATGAATGTTTCTCCTATGTCTATCCCTGGCCAGACTGTAGTTTCTCAAATCTTGACCCTCTTCATCTGAATTTTCAGTTTGATCTTCAGAGTCACTATCTGCTGATGCAGCAGACTGATCTGCTTGTGGACTCCTAATATCAGAGTTGTCCTGAGCTTGATCTTCATTCAGAATCCTGGTTGTATGCTCCACCTGAACTGGTGTATGTCTGATTATGGGATTATCCTCAGCATCCTGAGTATTTTCAGATGTATCATATCCCATGACTTTCTCATTGAAAGTCACATCTCTGCTGATAATACACTTCTTGTGTCCAGTTTCAAGACACCACAATCTATAACCCTTGACACCTTTTGGATATCCCAGAAAGATGCACCTCAGAGCCCTTGGTTCCAGCTTATCCTGTCTTATGTGTGCAAAGGCTAAGCAACCAAACACCTTCAGATTATTGTAATCTGACAACCTACCATACCAAAGCTCATCTGGGGTTTTGAAATCAATAGCAGAAGAGGGAGTTTTGTTTATCAAATAACAAGCAGTATTAACTTCCTCTCCCCAGAATACTTTAGGTAGTTTAGCATCTGATAGCATGCATCTGACCTTCTCCAAAATAGTCATGTTCATCCTCTCAGCAAGTCCATTTTGTTGAGGATTTGCTGGAACAGTTTTGTGCCTTGTTATGCCTCTTTCCTTGCAGAAGTTTTTAAACTCTTCTGACACATATTCAAGCCCATTGTCAGTCCTGAGATGCTTTAAGGATCTGCCTCTTTTATTCTCTTGTTCAAGAAGCCATTCCCTGAATTTTCCAAAAGCTTCACTCTTCTGCTTCAGGATGATCACCCACACCTTTCTGCTGAAATCATCAATGATAGTCATGAAGTACTTTCCACCTACATGAGTCTCAGTTCTTGATGGCCCCCAGATGTCAGAGTGTACATAATCCAGAGGAGCATCAGTATGATGTTGCCCCTTTGCATAAGAGTGTTTCTTGGATTTTCCCAACACACAGTGATCACAGAAATCCAATTTGATTGTCCTTGAATCCCCAAATGCCTTCTGCTTGGAGAGTTCATTCAGTCCTCTTTCACCAATGTGCCCTAACCTCTTGTGCCACAAGATAGCATCAGAACTGCCCATAACTGCATTCACTGATCCGGCAGCTGAGTTACCAATTAAAATGTACAAGTCATTCACCTTCTTGCCTTTCATCACAATGTTATTATCCTTAGTTATCAATATGAATCCCTTCCTTGTATTGAATTCATATCCCAAAACATTGAGTGATCCAAGAGAAATAAGATTTCTCTTCAGCTCAGGTACAAACCTGACATCTTGTAGTATCCTCTCAGCACCATCATGCAGCCTCAACTTTATTGAGCCAGAGCCTCTGACCTTGCACATCTGATCATTCCCCAAGAGAACTGATCCACCATCAAATTTCTTGAGATCCCTGAATAAATTTTCATTGGGACACATATGAAATGAGCACCTAGAATCCAACACCCAATCTTCACTCAGCCTGACATCAGTAACAGCCAAGACCTCAGCACTATCATATCTTTCCTGAGTAGCAATTGTGACATCAGCCTTCTGATCCTCTTCTTGCTTCCTGGATTTGTCAGGACAATTCTTTTTAGATGTCCCACCTTCTGACATGAGAAACATTTTCTCCTTTCCACAAATTTTCTAGGTTCAGGGCCTTTACCATTCCTCTTCTTCTTTCCCTGAAACGGTTTCTTCCCTTTTTTGAATTTCATATTCAGCCCTTCACCTTGATTTGTGTTCTTCCTTTCAGATTGCATTTGAAGCGCCTTGGTTTTCAATGCATTCTGAATATCATCAGGTGACATCTTCTCTTGCTTTCCAATAACAGAGCATCCTTGAAATTCTCCAAGGATTTTGGTAGAGAATTCAGTAACAACAGGACTTTATCCTCATCTTCAATCTTGACTTCAAGATTCTCCAAATCATCCACTGCTTTATTGAATTCTTCAAGTTGTTCAACCAGATCCCTATCCTCAGTCATCTTGAAGGAATGGAGCCTCTACTTCATGAACAGCTTATTGGTAACCGGCTTCGTTTGATACACCTGTTCCAGCTTGTTCCACACATCAATGGCAGTCTTCTCCTTATAAACCTCCCTCAAAGGTTTATCCCCCAAGCACAAGATAATTGTGCTATGGGCCTTGTCCAGAATCTCCTGCCTCTTTGCAGGTTCTGATGAGGATGATGCAGGCCACTGATCCGCTGGGTTCAGAGCATTTGATAATCCATGCTGTGGGAAGAGAGCTTTCATCTTCACCTTCCACAAACCAAAATCATTCGCTCCTGTGAATTTCTCAAACTCCATCTTCTTAGAAGCCATAGCAGTTGATTTCACCAACAATCTTCTTTCCCACAGACGGTGCCAATTGTTGAGTCAACAATGATTGTTTGAAATCAATTGGAATAAAAAAATTGAAGAACACCAAGATTTACGTGGTTCGATCAGAAATGATCTACGTCCACGAATGAGGCACCTCTCTCACTAATCAATGAAGGATAATACAGATTACAAGTATTTGTGTGGATATCTCTCTAAGTATGATTTTCTGTGTTTTTATTGTTCTCTATACATATGTGTGTATATATATAGGAATGAGAACCCGAATTCATCCTTGAGTTTGTAACCACCCAAAAGTAACTGCTACAGTTGCAACCGAAAATGAATAATGATTAGAGCCCAACGGTTTTCAGTTTTGATTCTGTTAAACTGATCGCCAGTTGCCCAATATGGAAGTTTAAACCACTTTGTAACTGATTCTTGGTTAATTCCTGACTTGGAGTCAGTAAGCTCCTTTCTTGTATGCTGATGTGATATGTCCTCAGCTGAATCTGAGTACTCAGCTGATATCATCAGTAGACCTTCATCAGTAGACCTTCATCAGCTGATATCATCAGTAGATCTTCATCAGCTGATATCATCAGTAGATCTTCATCCTGACTAACCAGTCCTGACCATCATCCTGACCTGACCAACCATCCTGACTGACCATCCTGACCAGTCATCCTGACACCTCAGTTGACCTCCTCAACTGACTCCTCTGATATACCAGATGACTTAGTTGACTTTCCTGATGACCTCGATAGACTTCCCAGATGATCTCGGCTGACCCCATCAGATGACCATCAGCGGACCTATCAGCTGACCTCCTCAGCTGATAGTATAATGTTCAGTTAAACAGCAGTACTTGCTCATCTGATCTTTATTTCACTTTCTTTGCACTCATAACAACTAATTATTAAAATCCAAATTAATTCTTAGATTATTTTCATTGAAACTAACACACGTTAATCCAAATTTATAGTGCGATCGAATGATATATATTTTATTAATTACAATATATATTTTTAAAATTTACAATATTTGATATAAGACCTATTTAAAATATTGCAATTACATCATATGACTATTTTCCCATTACTTATGTTGACATGGCAATTAATTTTTTTAATTATAAATTCATGGCCTTTTGTTATTACTTCGACTAGTATGTTACTCATACAATGCTTGGTTTGTACGTATAGAATTAATGTTTTGTTAAATTTCATTAAAATTATATAATTTCATCGTTTCATTAATTTTTTGCTAATCAAAATCTTTTACATATATTATTATTTTTATATTCACTTTTCACTTTTAATTTGGGACTAAAATTGGACCTCATCAGAATTTTTGGGATGAAATCTAATAAATAATTAATTTTGGGACTAAAACTGATATTTATTAGAAAATTTGAGACTAAATCTAATTAAAAAATTAATTTTGGACTAAATTTATGGAAGGAATTATGATTCCAATAAGGCCCTCAACTCAAATTCAAACACTTTAGAAATCTTTTGACCATTTTATTGCTTTACCTAAAAATTTAATTCACTTATTAATTAAGTTTTAATGTCACTTTATTTATAGGACTTGTTTTTCACCTATAGATAGGTTCTGGTGCATCCAAAAACTTCACTTTAAATTTAATTATTAAAAGATTATCTATATATTTCGTATGAAGAGCATTTGTCACCTTTTTTTTACCTTCTATGTTAAAAAATACAAACTCAAAAATAACATTTCGCTTCTTCACTCAGACATGTAGAATTTTTTAGTTACGTCTTCTTTGAATAAAAATACACGTATAAAATTATAGTACAAATTTTTTTTTTTTTTTTAAATCTATTTTTAATATTTCATCCGTCTCAAAACTATTTTCACATTTTTTTAATTTGGACGTCCCAATTCTTCTTTTATATATCTAAAAATGAAATATTTTATACTCACAAAAGTTAATAAAGTATATATTTTTTTAATTTATTATTTAACTTTATATTTACATATTTAGATATTTTTTTGTTCGCGTGACAAAAAATAATTTTGGGGGGAGGGAGTAATTTACGTAGAATAAGATATGAATTATACGATGTGCCATGAAGATGACAATTTGAGGTTGACCAATTTTACTTTGATAAAAATTGATTTTGTTTGTTAAGAAAGAAAGTTGAGTTAGTTCCTTCCACATCATATGTATTTGCACACGTGTGTGTAATTGAGACAGATGAGTTTGGGAGTGTTCATTTGGTTGTTGTTAGAACAGAGATGTTGGGATGCATGAAACCCAATCTATATCTTATCTCTAACCTTGGAACACTGCTCATTACAATAAATAAATGCAATCCCTAATTTATAGCCTAGGACCACACCCACATCCTTTATTGGGCACTATAACCAATTCCTTTTTTCTCTTTCTTCATAAAAAAAGTTATTTGTAGACAGAGCCATGTGATTTTTTTTTAAAAAAAATTAAATAAAAAAATGTAGGGATATTTAATCGGGAGTTTTGAACCCGACGTGAATCGAACACGCAACCTTCTGATCTGGAGTCAGACGCGCTACCATTGCGCCACGGATCCCTTGTGCTATTTTGTTGCAATATAATTAATAACTAATATATTAATCGTGTGTATTTTTACCTTTTTAAAAGAAAAAAATAAATTCCGCCACATGTACGATAAAAGAACTTGGATTTTTGTTGCCAAACGTGTTTGATTTATTCATTACTATATCCCAAAAGGTTAGGTTTATGTTTTTGAGAATTATTATTATTTTGTACATAATAATTGAACCAAGTTGCTGAATCCTTGTCCGAGATATGCTGGGCAAAATGGGTTTGATGTCCAAGCCCACCCGTTATTGGGCTTAAAAAACAGTTTCTACGAAGAAAAAAAAAAAAAAAGGAAAAATGACAAATGTATCTTGTCCATAGATCCACCAAACAATTCTAGTGTAACTTTAAATAGTTAAATTTCAATAGGTGTTAGGATAGTGTAGATATTTACTATAATTTAGTACGGTCTGTTAAAATAAACTTAGATAATATTTATTTATTTCATAGGACAATAGAAATGTAAAAATCATGTTTACTTGAGAGTAATTTTTTTAACTATTTGTTTGAATTATTTGATGATTTAGTTGATATATTTAATATTTTTTCAGATTTTATTCATTTTTAATTATTTAAATATGTATCTAATATTTAAAAAATCTATCAGATTTTAATTATTTTTTAGTTTCCAATTACTATTTTATATGTAAGTTTTATATTTATTTTAGAAAATGACCGATTCAAATTTAAAAGACATTTTAAACTAAAATTAAAATTAAAAAAACTTTAAAAAATATCAAACATCATACTCATTAATTTTCTAAACTATCTCTTTGCATTAAAATTAATATACTATGATTTCTACCATTCACACAAATACGTACAGAAATTTGTGTATGAAAATATGTCGAGTAATGGGGGATTGAAACTGAATAAATATAGATAAGATGGAGTATTTATTTTATTTTTGTATTTAATTTTCTGACAGCTTGTGGATTTGTTTCCCACCTTTCAAGGAGAGTAATATTTGCATTTTTTCGTTTATATTATATTAATATATTATAGAGCACTAATGGGAGTGAACACCTGAATGAATGTTTACTTAAGCGGCCCAATCTCCTCAGGTTTATTTCAACTATACAACATATCTTTATCCGGTCAAGCTGTTTACCCGAAAAAATAAACTTGCAAAGTAAAAAAATTATAAACCTATGTTATTTAGTATATCTTCCTTTATAAGTTAAAGTAAACACACCCTAATTAAAGAGTTAGAATTATTTATATTGAATATTTATGATTAGACAGTCCTAAATGTTCAGTGAAAAAAAAAAAAAAAACTATAACTCTTTAACGAAATCAATTCAAATTATTTAAAAATATTTCTGAATTATATGGTGCAGTACTTATGCATACAAGATATTGGAACACATCAAAATCGAGAATTCCACGTGTAAAGCGATTCAACGAATTGAAAATTTTAATATATTAACATTTTTATTGGTTTGAATGAAATAGTATAGTGCTTTTATTCCTTGCAAGCATGATTCATTGAGCTACAAGCTACAAATCTCCCGATCCTAACAAATACATCAATTCATTAAAAAAAGCGAAAAGGAGTACTCCCTCAGTTCTCTTATAAGTCGTTCATACCTTTTGGGTACGAGTATTAAGAAGTGTATAAAAATATTAATATAGTACATGTGATGTGATGGAAAAAAGTAAAAAAATAATGGAAATAGTGTAAAAAATATTAAAAATAATAATAAAAAAGTGAATAGTGGTTTTTTAGAAAGCAAATGAGCAACATATAGTGGGACAGACGAAAATAGCAAAATGAGCAACTTATAGTGGGACGGAGGAAGTATAAAATTAATAAAAGAAATTACATACGTTATCCAAAAATAGACAATGAAAATTATGAAAGAGGACAATTTATAGTCGCTTCAAATTCTACTAATCCATTAATATTTGAATGAGCTATAATGTGAGATTGAGGTACGTATGAGCTCTTTTAATTTCACTTGGAAATGAGCTAAAGATTCAAACACATTTCGGCAGTGTGCGGGCATGTGGAAAATTTTACGGCAGTGTGCGGGCATGTGGAAAATTTTATGAATAGGGATTATTTATATTTTTTTTAATTGAATTGTAAACATGACTTCAAATATATATAGTGAAAAGAAAAAATAAATGAATCACATTTAATTTATAGTGTTAAATACTCATTAAATTGATTGAATTGAGCGTGAATTATAATTTTAAAAAATTACAAAATAGTTCATACAATTGATACTAATTAAAAATTAGTTCTGCGCAGAAAAAAATATTTCTGCGTAAAAAAAAAAAAAATTTCGTGCAAATATTGTGATCCAATTTATAAATATAATATTTTTTGAATTAAGTGTGCAAATACCCCCTTATAATTTCAGTACTTCATTGGTAACTTATAACACAAATTTCATTGGGCAATATAATTTATTTTAGAACTGCTCCAATTGAATATGTTTTTTTTTGGCACGCAGTTTAAAAAATATATATAATAAGTATATTTTTATTAATATTATATATGTATTGTGAGAGTGTAGTTTAATAAATAATTTTTATTTTTGAGTAGGTATTGTGTGAAAATAGTTCATGATAAATTTATCATGAAATTGTCGTAATGTATCAAATATGTGGTCAAATGTATTAAAATATTCATCAGGTGTATCAAAAGTTAAAGTTGGGATATAGATTCTATTGACCTCAATTTTTTATACACCTAATGAGATTTTTGTTACACCTAGTTAAATGTTTGATACTTTAAAATTTATTTATGATAAGTTTATTATGAATAATTTTTGTAAAATATTTCGCTATTATTTTTAGGTATATAAACTTTATGTAGTACATATTGAAATAGAAAATACTCCCTCTGTCCCACATGAATTTGCACATTTTTTATTTGGACGTCCCACATAAATTTACACACTATTAAAAAAGAAAATATTAATTCACGTGCATACTTACAAACTTATATATATATTTACTCATATGCCATTGCTTTATATATATATATAATATATTTTCCTTAAACAATTTGTCGTCTATGTAATATTTTATGAACGAGAGAAAAAATTTGTCGTCTATGTAATATTTTATGAACGAGAGAGTATAATATATAGGGAGAAAGAGGCCGACAGAGACAGAAAAGCAAGCCTGTCAAAGATCTGATATGGGCCGCCGCTAAATTCGTTTCTGTTGGACCCTACCACATGAGCTACTCTCCATGTTCAGCTGTACTCTCTACTTCTCTCATATACTACAATGCAACTACACCATTTTTGAAAAAAAAAATATCATTACTAAAACGTTCTTTAGTTTTTATTTATATTTTTCATAATTTAATTGTTGTTTTTATATAAATATATATATATATATATATTAATAGCTTAGTTTTGTATGCACCAGGTGCACCGTGCAATTTAAGTTCATTTTTAAAAAGTTACATATGTTATTACTAAAAATTGTATCTTTAATGGTGTAACTTTTTAGTAATAATGTGTGTAATTTTTCAGTAATAAATAGTGTAACTGTTTAAAAATACACTTGAGTTGCACGGTGCACCTGGTGCACAAGAGACTTACTCTTTATTAATTTAAGGAGGAGAAATGCATTAAGCCATATCACCGACGCGAGCTGCGTTTTATGTGGAGTCCACGAAGAAACGGGAAGACACTTTTTCTTTGAATGTGAAGTCTCTCACGAGGTATAGACGGATTACTTTAAGTGGCTAGGTGTAATTACGGTCTCTCATTCACATCATTTTCTAAATTTGATTGGCCATAAACGAATCTTGAGAAGAAAGATCGGCAGGTCCGTGACAATATCCATTTGGCTATGCATAGTTTGGGTGTTATGGAAATATAGGAATTCGGTGATTTTTAGTAATATCTCTTTCTCAAAGGAAAAGATTGTGAGTGAAATTAAAGTTAGGCTTTGGAGTTGGTTTTTTGTTAAAAGTTTGAGATGCTCTAATTTTTCCTACCCTGATTGGTTAGCAAACCCGAGAATGATTTTAAATTGTTAAGTTGTAAAGTTCAATCTCGTTTGGGTATCACTGGTACCCTTTTTTAGTGTTAATAATATCTTGTTTTTGTCTGATAATATATATATATATATAATGGAATACAGATTAACTTTTATGTATAAAGTTACTAATTAAAAAGAGGTAAAAAAAATAAAGAATAATTATTTTAATTTTTTTATTAATATATAGTGTTATTTTTACTTTTTATGCAATGAAATATTTATTTCAAAAAGTCTTTTAAAAAATGAGGAAATTATAAGAAGTATTTACAAACACCAACTTTTGCATCCAAATTATTATATAAAAATAGTTCATGATAAGTTTATCATGAAATATTTTAAAGTATCAAGTGTTTAATTAGGAGTATTAAAAATATTATCATAAGTATTAAAAATCTAGATTAATGGTATTATATTATAACTGTTATAAAGTTTATTAACATCAACTTTGATACACCTGATCAAATATATGATATTTTAAAATTATTTCATGATAAACTTATAATGAATCATTTTAATATAAAGCTTACTCAATAAATAATTTTTTAATTGAAAGATTTAAGCATAAGAGTCAAAAGGTAAAATTACAAATGCATGGAATATAGTACATATTATATAGAGGATCATGATATTATAAGGGACCGTTTGGTAGCCAAGAAAAGTTCCTGAAAAAAATGGTTTTGGGGCTTTTCTGATGTTTGGCAGGCAAGAAAACGTTAAAAAGGGGCCAAGAAATAAGTCGGCATGTGGAATTATATCATGAAAAATATTGTAGCCCTTCACATACCCCATCGCACCACTAACCCTCCGATTTATTTTCAAACTCTTGAAAAGGAATTCACTCTCGCCCTCCACGCAGACGGTAAGAATTCTCTCTCGCTCTCCTCTGACATAGACCAGAAGTCGGGTAAGAAGTCCACCGTAAAAAATTGTCGATTGAACCCCATCATCATTTGATACCCCCATCGTCGATTGAAACAACCCATCGTAGTCAGATCGGTAAATCGTGAGGGTGAAACAGCCTCGACTCGACCCCAGAACACATCAGCTGCATAGCTTGAAGTCGTCTTCTTCCAGAAAAAAAGAAAACCCCCCTTTTTGCCGCAACCACAAATTGCGCCTTCCATCACCGGTGAGTGTCTTCCTTCGCCGGCGAGCGACTCCAAATCGCGCCTAAGGGTTCAGAGTTGTTCTGGTTTGAGATTAGAAAGGAGCACTGGCAAGCGCTATGAATGAATTGTAAAGAAATTGACAGCAGAGGTAATCAATCACCTGCACAGCTTCATCTCTGCCATCAAATATGTATATCTACGTCATCGCCCATTTATTGAGTTAGGGCTTCAATTTCTATTCAATTTCTATAAAATTCAATCTTTAGGGTTTAGGTATTGTGGTATTTCTTGCAAATTCTGGAGATTTGTCATGCAAAATTCAATCTTACAGTTTTCAATTGTGATGTTCTTGCAAATTTTCACACTTTACAAACAAAGTGTAGAAATTCTTAGTTTATGAATTGTAGCAGAGCAGTAGTATGCTGATACATTTTTGTGATTAACAAAAAAAAAGTTTTATTTTTTGGCTATCAAATTCCTGAAATGATTTTTTTCTTGGTCACTATAAGAAACTTTTTTCTTAGGCCCATCTTGACCCTAAATATATATCAGTTTATTCTTACGGTCTCAAAAGAACCCTTATAAACACTCACACATATTTTTTTATTTTAAGAAAAATAAAATTTCTGAGTATAAGATAAAAAATGTTCATCCAGTTTAATTAGATCTTCTTTTTAAGTTATATATATTTTGTCATATATTGTAGGAAATTTTAAATATTGTGTCATTTATATTCACCTTATGCATAATTAAATCACACAACACTTTATAATACTCTCAAACATATATAAAAATAACCAGATAGTCCTAGTAAAATTGGATGGAGAGAGTGTACTTTGTATTCTAACATCAAATCACTGTCGAAAAAAAAATATTACCTACAAAATTTATATACTTATATATACATATATATATATATATTTACAATATTTTTAACAAAAAGATGAGTAAGTCTCCCATGCAATATTGCACGGTGCAATATATGCCTACAAAGGAAAATTTTGAAAACTCGCCGTCTTGGTATCCGGGTCAAAATTCCATAATTCGCGGATCATTCCAAAAACTCAAAAATCATATACATAATACAAAGTTTCATATTTAAGACATAATTCTTACAGTAACATAGATTTAATCATGCAGTAGTACATTTTTATTCATGTAGTAACATATAATGCTACTTACAGTAACATAATTGTATTCTTATAGTAAAATCATATACATAATACAAAATGACACAATTTTATTCGCATAGTGTGGTAAAAGTAAAACACTCTTTTAGTAACACACTTTTCTTAATACAATATCGAAACACAAATTTAAAAATATAGTAACAAAATTTTGTTCATATAGTAACATATAATACTTCTTATAATAACACATTTGTCTTAAGACATATTTCTTGTAGTGTAAAAAAATCATACATATTTCTTGTAGTAACATAGATTTAATCATGCAGTAACACATTTCTATTCATGTAGTAACATATAATACTTCTTACAGTAATACATTTTTATTCTTATAGTAACATCATATACTTATTACAATAAAACAATTTTATTTATATAGTATTAAAATATTCTTCTTATAGAAACACATTTTTCTTAATACAAAATATCACATAATATAAAAAATAATACTCCCTCTGTCCCACAGGAATTTGCACACTTTTCTTATTGGGACGTCCCACACAAATTTGCACACTACCAAAAAAGGAAACATTGATTTACGTGCACATTCACAAACTTTTACACATATTTACCCATATGCCACTACTTTATATATAAAACAATTTTTCTTAAAAAATGTGTCGTCCCGTAGGGTGCAAATTCCTACTGGACGGAGGGAGTATAAATTACTATATTATTATATGTATTATTATATGTTCAAATTTTGTATACTACAAAATATCATATATTATACTACTTCTCAAAATAATATTTTCGTATTACAGATGTAATGTGATGGAAATCGCCTGAGAATATCGTTTGAGAGAAGAAACGATTGCCAGATAATTTCGTATGAGAGAAGAAACCGATTGCGCAAATCAAAAAAAAAATGAAAGCCGAGGAAAAAACTGACGAAGAAAAAACGATTATCAATATATATCCTAGATCCGTATTGTAAAATGGATTGTGAAAATGGGTCAATTGCACGGAGCGGATTTTGTACAATATTGCATATGAGAGTTTGCACAAAAAGATTTATAGTGAATATTATGTATGAAATTATCTACAATTTTTTTTAGTTATATGTGTACCTTCATTCTTTACCTACAAAAAAATTTATTAATAAAATTTTCATAGACTTGCTTGTAAGTAAATTTTTATTGACAAATTGCTATTTTATATGAATTGCCTTAAAATTTCATATTATAAGCAAATTGATTTCGTTGTTAAGTTATTTGTAGGTTAAAAAATTAAAATGCCTACATAATTTAAATATTTATAGGCAATTCATAGCCAATTCAACTACAAAAATTTTTTATCAAAAAAATTTATTGACAAGTTTAAATTCATAAGCAATTTTTTATTTTATTGCAGTGAATGAAACACACACCGTCTGGATCTACACATAATAAATTTCACCACATGAAACAACTACAAATTAAAACATATATAATGGCGCATTTAAAGGTTAGATAATAAGAATAGTTTGCAGTTTTCTTAAGGCATTTACTCCTTAGTAGGTGAACTCGAGTTCACATGAACTCGTATTATGTGTAATCAGTATCATTGTTATTTATATATACTATTACTGTTATAAAAATATATTTAATTTTTTAACAGTAACAGTGAATATATATATAACAATGATAGTATATACACATAAAAGTGATAACTGATAACCCGAGTTCATACACATTTTTGTCTTACTCCTTTGGACCCAAAAAAGAAGCAACCCTACTAAAGTTGAAAATAAGAGGTGACACATGGGAGCAACACCATGGCCTATTACAAAGTGACCACAAAAGAAGGTTTGAATACAAAAGAAACCTCTTTTCACAGGAAAATTTCTTAGATGTCCTACTCATGGATCCCACAACATGGTCCCAATCGAAAAGGAAACATGCCCATGTACAAAATATTGTGCTCTTACCTCCAAAACAAGGTTGGGAAAACACTTTTGCAGTAAAAACAAAGGCGAAAGACGAATAAACATGGTGGATTCAAACGCCGTTATCATATGATCAAAGATTCGACGTCTTATTAAGCGTAGAACGAAGAGGGCTTTAGCGTCTAATCAATTTTGAAACAAAATAGTATTGTAGCAGTTTGGCTCTACCAATAATAGGATATGCAAATCAGCTAATTCAGTCATGTCAACAAGCATATGGAGTTCTTTTGAAAGACATCTCAAATGTTCCAATTTGAAAAGAAAAATCAAACAAGCATTAACTATCAATGCATCAGTTATAACAGGTCACAAAAAATAATCACATTCATTCCAATCATGCTGTGAAATTTCAGAACAAAAGAAAATCCAATACTGCTATATATTAACCGATGATTGATTATGAATCAAAAAATTATAAATAGCACAACGACACCTTTCAGACGCCTTCACTTGTATGCTTCCACGGTAAATCAAACTTAGGAGGCGATAACTGGGAATTCGAAGAGCTCGCAAACTTTCCCTTCTTCGACCACAGCCAAATCTTGGAAACAGAATAGCTATCAGTCTTTGTACCAATACTTATCTTCTTCCCATCAGCATTTTCATCATTCACAGATTGGCCTGATTCCTTGACGAGCTTGGGCCCACGTCTAGACCGGTCTTGGCTCAAGGCTACTCGAAGATTAGCATCGCCCACTACATACTGATAAGAACCCAATGAGTAACATCTTCTAGCATCCAAATTACTACTACTAGTCTCTCCTATTACTTCACTCCCATCATTTCCATTTAGTTTTCGGAACTTCCCAAGCCTAACCGGAAAAACCCCCTTTTCGGTCACAACTTCATCAATCTCCTCCAACCTCTTCTGAGAAACATTGTCCCCATAATTGGGGCATCCATCTTCTTCCCTAAAGTCATCATAATCGAAAATTGGGTTCTCTATCGAAAATCCTGGATTGAAGAGTGTCCCCCTACAAAGAGGACATGTAGAATTCGACAACAGCCAAGTATCAATGCAATTGATATGAAAAGCATGGCTACACATCGGAAGCAATCTCAATTGGTCATTCTCTGAGAATTCACACAAACAAACAGGACAATCAAAGGGCTCTTTCGGACCAACAACCTCCTTATACGAAAAAACGGGCAATGCATCTATAAAAGCTTGATCTAAACCAGAGTCATGCAAATGAAACAGCTGCTGTAGCTGTCTCTGAAGGGCATCAGAGGTCGAAGATTCTATATTTCTACGAAATCGAGTTGATGGGCTTTTGGTGAGAAATCTAACAAGCAAGTGAAGAAGGCCAGATATAAAAAACAGAACAGCTAAAATCACAATAATGAACAGAACAGCGGGGCTAATTCTTGTCCCGGATGAAGATGGGGTTGATTCTTTGTGGAAATTACTGCTAACAACATATGAAGAAGGTGGTGAAGGAATCAGGGGAGATGGATACCCTAAAACACCCTCCTTCTGATTGTTTAGATGCTCAATCCAAGACATTTTCAAATGGGTACGGGTACGGGTATGGACATGCCCGGGAAACCATCTCTTTTCCTGCATTTCTACTCTTGGACAAACAATCTCAACATACCCACTCGAATTCTGATTTAAAAAAAGCCCCACAAAAAAGAAACAGCAACCTTTTAGGCATCAAATTTGTGCAAGAAACAAGAAAGTAGGATAGCAGGAGGTTACAACAGCAAGTGGCGGAGGCGTTAATAAAGAAACAATTTTTATTCTTCTTCAGATAGTAAATCCCATACAGGTGATTGTTCAAATTCAATTATATGAAAAAGATGACGAAACCACTCAACTTTACAGATTGAGTCTCTACCTACCTTGATACTGAAGATGACAACTCGATTTATGTATTATAAATATGGACCCAATTCTTGCAGCTGCTGCAAAACCCTAGAGGCACAGATTTTCTTTTGGAATCTTGCACCCCCCTTTTATAGTATTCGAAAAATCAAGAGAGAGCTAACAGGGAAACACACACATACTCTCTCTCCCTCCCTCTCTTTAAAAAACAAATAGTCATAAATAGGCAGATATGCAGCCAATATTAAGTATCTATATTTATTATATTGGTAACGCATCAAGCAAGATGTGTACCTAATGGATTGAGAGAGATCGGTGTAATGTTTTCACTCAGGACTTTCAACAAACAGGTAGAGGGTTGTCATTTGTCACTAGTTTCCAAGGTGAATGATGACGCCAAAAAAGACGCCCAGTTCTTTTTTTTTAACAAAAGAAAGGAAAGGAAACAAAGACATAAATCAATCTTTAGATTGAAATACACGCGCCGCCGAAGCTCGTGGGCAGCAATTTCCCGACGAAATGCCTCACGGCCCTAGAGTGTGTGCAAGAGTTGTTGCGGTCGAGGCTGATGATAGTCGATA
>JAPKLY010000451.1:65029-75396 GCA_026898435.1 Prunella vulgaris | reverse complement strand
GATATTTTCATCCTTGGTTGAGGTTACGGTTACAGGATTATATAATTTGATTTGAGGTTTAATTGCCATAATTAGTGAATTTACCTGCCAATTTAAATCATATAAAATCATAAAACTTTTGAATTCTGTTTTATTTAAACAGAGCCGACAGTGCCACTAAATAATTATTATATTTTTATCGGTAAATGTTAGTTGTTAAATAGTTAGTTACATCAAGTCTCCAAACACTCCCAGAATAAACCCCTAACCACTAAATAATTAATTGAGTTAGTATTTTGTCCACACAATTTATCATGCAATTTAATTATATTTTTAAAAAATTATTCTATTATTAGTTTGCTACTAGAAGGTTACGTCTATTTATATTTAAAAAAAAAAAAAATCATGCATCTTCGTCAAAAACAACTTTTCAGTAATTAAAAAATATATATATTTAAATTGTCCAATGTGAATCTTATGCATATAAAATGTGTGTAAAGAAATAACGTTGCCTAAACTTGCTACCATAAAATGTAGACTCAACTCAATCCATGAATGAACAATAAAAAAATATATAAATGACCAATTTAATTAGGTCGACCTTCTTATAATTAAATACATATAATGTGATACAGCTTGTTGGTTCCATATATAATTTCATAAAGTATAAAATAATAAAAGAATATTGTCTTGAACTCTTGATCATATGATTTGATATATATAATAATTTGTAATTTTTTTATGAGTATGTATAATGTAAAATTGATTTGTAATTTGTGAAAATAAAATATTCCTAAGTGTAATACATTTTAGTGGAAAATAAACATCTTTTAATAAAATAATAAATTCTCTCAAACTAATTTTTATGGTAAAATTTGTTTCTCTTTATCTCTGATTTACCTTTAATATTTGTGTTTGACACACATATTAAGAAAAAATATTTATTGATATTTTTAATTAATTAAAATAAGTAGTTATATTTCTAGTGTACAAAATTGATATAATATAAATATTATATTGAGTTTTATTTTTTAAAAATATAAAAATAAAATTCAAACATACTAACTAAAATAAAAATTGTGAAGATATTTACAAAGGCATGGAGTATTATAGCGCTTTGCCTTTCTTGACTGCTTGTGAAGAACACATTGTTTGTCTTGTTGATCAATCGGATGTGGTTGGAAGGATCAAAGCTTAAGCAAATTCCTCTTTTAATCATTAATTTAAATTTTAAAGACATTTCGGTTGTAATCTTTGTGTCCAGAGGACCAAACAAATGTATACAAAACCGTTTCATAAGATATTCACTTATTAATAAAAAAGTATTATTTTAAAAAATTGATAAAATTTTAATAAAAATAATAATATTTTTGTTAAAAGTGATTATCATTTTTCTTAAAAATATTATTACCTTTTATTAAATTTTTATTATTTTAAAAAATAATACTACATCCGTCTCAACTCTTTTTTCCATATTTTCTATTTTGTGATATCTCAACTCTTTTTTCACACCTTATAAAGGAACTAATTTACATTCATAAAAGTTAATAAAGTACACATTTTATATTTTATGTATTTAATTTCGCACCCAAGTACTTCATATGTTCCTTAATTCGTGTGTCAAAATCTTTTAGAAAAAAGATCTGAAACAGAGGGAGTTACTTTTTATTAATAAGTAATACTCCCTTCATTTCATAATATATGTCATTTTAATTTTTTATATTTTTATCATAATATATGTCATTTTAGCTTTTTTTTCCCCCAAAACACCCAATCAACTTCAATTAATCATTTCTCAATGCATTACTATTAGTTAAAATAATATTCCTTAATATGTGTGCTAATTGCTAAAATGACATATATTTTGAAATTGAGGGAGTATATTTATATTGGTTTTCTTCTCAAACTTTTTTTAAATTTTGTTTTGTTTCAATTCATATTTATATATTGATGATTATTTTGTCTGAAATGCCATCTAAACTTAGTAATCAACCATCAATGTGTTCACAAGTGTGACAAATAAGTTATTTGCAAAAGTCAAATATCATAAATGAGTTTAGTTAAGTTGATTGAGATACACGTGTAAGTTTATTTATTTTCATTGCTATAAATGCAATATGTACTTGTGCATAACTAAAATATTGATTCAAGTCTTTTTAATTTAGGTTCAGTTTTTGTAATACAAAATGTAATCAGTTTTGTTAGCAGATACAGTGAGACTTTTTATTTTTTATAGGCACAAAGTGTGATGATAATACGCATAAATCCTAAAACACAAAATATAAATACAAGAAAAAACATAAATTTACCAAAAAATTGTTGCACTTTTATATTTCATACATATTGTAGAAAATATACATGTCTACGGAAAAAAAAACGTGTTAAATTCATGCACCTAAAAAGAATTTTCCTTTTATTTATTAGCGGCCGATTTCATGAATAATCGATCTCAATAATTCATAATATAAAATAAATAAATATGTGTCGAGAATGGATTTTATATGGAATGAAAAACAATTTCAAAATCACATTTAATACTTTAAAAAGAATGATTATTAATTTATATATAGTACAATATTAGTTCATAAAATGTCTCACCCAAGAATGGAGGGAGGGGGTGCCGGGGGCACTGGGCCCCCTCTCATTTTAGTATTTTAATATTATATATATTATAAATTTAAAATATTGGTATTTAATTAAAGATAGAAAATTTTTAATTCTAAGTTTTATGTTATTTTATTAATACTTTATAAGTGTATTTTTAAATAGAAATAACATTATGATAAATTAAAGAACGAAAATGAAAGATACATATACGAACAATATCACAATTATTACGTTTGTTTGAGTGGATAATTGATACGTTTATTAAAATATATTAAAATTAATTTGATCGATTTCTATAAGGCTCAGTTTGGTAGTGTGTAGAAAATTAATATGTAGTGGTGAGATTTCAATTGTTAAGTGAGATATTTGTATTAAATCTTAGTATTTACTAATAAATACTTGAAAGTAGATTATTTTTGTATTCTTGAATGATCTAATTTTATTGGTGTTTGGTAGAAAATATATATGTTAATATTTGAACAAAAAATATTTTTAATGACTAACATATTTTTTTCAGGCATATCATCGAACATCTTATGGGATTCCTTCATGCTTTTCAATTTTGATTAAAACTCCACCAATTCGGTTTGCACAAATGCATCATTGTCGACCAGAATCATTTCACACACAACATAATCATATACTACTTTTTTTCCGATTAACTTATGAACCATATTTGAAGTAAAAGCATGTTGTGCAAGCCCATCAAGTATCAACTAAAGAAACCAATAATAAATATTGGTAACAAACAAAGACACTAAGCAGAAGTTGTGTCAAGGAGAACCTCCTTTAGCATATCATCCTCACCATGTATGGTTCTATAAAGCTCGACTAATCATGGGCCAGCCATATGACGCGGGCTTTTAGGCCGCTTGATGGTCATGTTTGGTCCACAACACAATCCAAAAGCATATTCGCCTTTGATACCAATCTCTTTCCTGAAGCAGAGGACCCCATACGAATTCTCCATTCCTTGTTTGTTCTTTAAGAGGTATTGGGCGAAAATCACGATCGATTTGGCCTCCTTTTTGTCTCTAAATCTTTCGATAGATTTCCAAACTAATTGGGCACGAAATCACGTTCGTAAAAATAAACGTGAGGTCACATGGATGGGCGATAATCGGCATGAATTCAGTGTTGAATTATTTTACCAGCAAATAAATTAAAATTCATGGATTAGGACAAAAAATACAAACGATGATTTGAAAAATTCCATCAGATATGAGAAATCAAAGCTTAAGAAAGAATGAAGTTACCAAGAAATCTATGAATAAAGTCCTCGAGTGTTGAGATTCATCATATTTGTCGAAGTTTGGTAAGGAGTGTCGGCATCAACGTCGACGGGCACTCGAAATCATGTTCACTGTTATAAATTTACTTGTATTCTCACCCTGGATGTGAGATGGCAACTACAATGTCAACAGTGAAAATTGAGATAAATAGATGTAGTACACATCTCGATCCATGAATAGTAACAGATCAGAGATTTGTATTAAATGCTACCAGATACTTGTATTACATGTAATTTAGGCTCATATCTTGTTAACTCTCAATATAAATGTGAACTCTCATTTTATTTGACTAATTCATGAAGTTACATTTGAATTAATATATATATAGAATGAAATGTGGAGGTTATAACTAACTGCTTATTCTCACTCACTAACCCTATCAAATACATTGAACTTAGTCATACTAGAAACTTCCTTTGAGATGTGAAGCAATCACACGTAGCACATCTCTTAACTGATCCAACTGATCCAAGGGTATGCAAGCATGTGTGTTCCACGTGAATAGTAAAAAACTCAATATGCTTCCAGTGGCTAAGAACTATCCTTGAAGAAAAGACCAATCTTGATGCAAAGCAGGCGAAAACGTGTAGGAGAAATAGGTTTAGTTAGCAAGTCAACCGGTTGATCCTCTGTAGAGATGAAGCGAACATCAAGTTCATGAGAAAGGACCTTCTCACGAAGATAATGGATGTCAATTTCAATGAGTTTAGTTCTGGAATGGAAAGCAGGACTAAATGCAAGTTTAATGGTGCCTTCATTATCATTCCATAGAATGGCAGGTGAGTGTAGCGGAAGATGTAATTCAATAAACAACGAAGTGATCCAAACAAGATCTGTGGTAGCAGCTGCTAGTGAACGATATTCAGCTTCAGTTGTACTGCGGGCAACAACGGATTGCTTCTTGGAACTCCAGGACAGAATATTATTTCCTAACATGACACAATATCCAGATGTACTTCTTCCATCATCCAATGAAGATGCAAAGTCAGCGTCTGCAAAAACATGAAGTTGAAAGTTGTGAACTTTAGTAAAATAAATGCCAGAATATATAGTGTCTCTCAAGTATCTTAGAACACGTTTACAAGCACCCCAATGATTAGTGGTTGGTGAGGAAAGAAATTGACTCAATTTGTTGACACTAAAGGCTATATCCGGACGGGTGAGGGTAAGGTATTGAAGGGCTCCTACAACACTACGATAAAGAGAGGGTTTGGAAAATAAGGGACTGTCATGTGATGAAAGTTTTACAGAGGAGCAACAGGGAGTAGGACACGATTTGGAATGGGAAAGATTTGTTCTGTGAATGAGTTCTTTGACATGTAACTTGGGAATACAATTTTCAAATCAAATTGAAAAGTACTCTCTCCTTCCTGTGATTATGTATACATTTATTTTATTCATTTGTTCCAAAATTATTTTCACACTCTAAAAATAGAAAATATTGGTTTATATTAGGGGTGTAAATGAGTCGAGTCGATCCGTAGTGTTGAGCTCAAACTCGACTCGAAGCATGAAATTCGACTCGAACTTGATCGAGCCTAATTTTTTTAGCTCAAGCTCAATTCGACAAAAACTCGATAAATTCAAGTTTGGCTCGGCTCGATAACCTGTATTATTTATAAAATAAAATGTAAAATAAATTTTAACTCATTTTTTGTCTAAATATTTCATATCAAATACTAATCTATAATATATATACTAATATATATATATATATATGTACATACTATATATACTAATTTGTATAGTGTTGTTACATATAATATACTCACTCTGTCCCACAAGAATTTGCACACTTTCCTAATTCGGACGTCCCACACAAATTTGCACACTACTAAAAAAGAAAATATTGATTTACGTGTACACTCACAAACATATACACATATTTACCCATATGTCACTACTTTATATATAAAACACAATTTTCTTAAAAAATGTGTCGTCCCGTAGGGTGTAAATTCCTACGGAACGGAGGGAGTAATTAATTTTTTATATTTAAATATATTAGTATATATAATATAATTAAAAAAACTATATTGGCAAAATAGTAAACATTGTGTAAACTTGATTAGGATCACGAGTCTCTCTCATCGAGTATTTATAAAGTGTCAAGAATTTACCTATCTCTCATCGATTAGGTGTAATCTTTGAAATATCTCACACATTTTTTATGAAGCGTCGAGTATTTACCTATAGAGTTTGTTCTGAATGCCTATGTATATGACATATATTAATAATGTCATCCCTAAAAAGCTTATTTAGGGGGCGCTTGTTTCAAATTCTTCAATGGTAATGGGAATGAAATTTTATTTTTCTCCTTTATCCTTACATATGTTGAATGAGAGTTTGTGTTCACGGTGGTACATTATTAACGTTGTGCTCCAATTTTGGAAAAAGTTGACAAAAAAGAGTTGTTGGTTGTGGTATGGGGGATTGATCGAGGAGGATGATTATAAGATGAGATTAAGGTAATCAAATGGGGGTGATGATTACCTTATTTAGGAGGAAAAACAATGATATGTACCTCATTTGTTCTCATTACATATAATAATTACTATGCGTATATCCACATTTCCATTACCATTAAAAATTTTCGTAACAAGCGCCCCTTACTTTTTATTTTAGTTAATCCAAAAATATTTGCATATTCTAAAATTTTAAAAAAAAAATCTTAAAATTTTTTATCATCAAAATTTTTATCTCACAATCTTTCTCCATCTCATTCACTTACCAAATTTTTTTTCTAATTTATATGTCTAAAATATGTCACATAGGTGATAGTACTTTCTAGTGAGCGACTGATGTAGCATGTTGCAGTCGATTGTAACAACGGGGAAATTATAAAATATACTATATTCTTTGAAGACAAAAACTTATACAGAAATTTCTATCGTAAATTTTTTTAAAAATAAACTTAAAAATAAGAAAAAGAATGTGCATGCCCTTTTAAAGTTTTTTTTTATTCTCAAGCTTCTCCCAAGCGCCTAACGGCCCTAACCTTGTCCCAGGTATGTGCCTATATCATTTTTTTTTTAATAATCATGTAACTTTTTTTTAATTAATGTGTTAATTAAAAAAAAGTAATATTACATCACAAATTAAAAAATTCACTTCCAAATTGTATTACAATATAGACATATGTGTGTTACTGAAAGATAAAATTTGTGTTACTATTATATTAAATGTTGTTATTTTACATATATTCATTTATTTTTATAGAATAAATAATTTTTCATATAATATAAGAGCAAAATATGTCTTATTATAAGAAAAATATTATTTTTTCACAAATATTTTATTTATTATTATAGATATAATTATTTTTTCATATAATAACATATGTAAAATTGTAAAAAAATTGTTATTACATGAATCAATATACCTAGATTTTAAGATATAATGATTAAATTAGAAACATTATTTGTCCATATAGTAACATACATTTGCCTATATAGTAACACAAAATGAAGAGCAAATGTGTGTTACAATTAAGACAAATGTATGTTGCTATCACATAAAATGTTATTCTTTTTACATATATTCATTTATTTTTATAAAATAAATATTTTATATAATATAAAAAGTAAAATATGTTTAACTATAAGAATAAATATTAGTTTTTCACAAATATATTATTTATTTTTATAGAAATAATTAATTTTTCATTTAATAACACATATAAAATAGTAAAAAGTGTATTACTATATGATTCAATATACCTAGATTTTAATGGGATGATGAATAAATAAGAAACACATATTTATTCTTATAAAAATTAATTTTTCCTTAAAGTAACACACATTTGTCCATGTAGTAACACAAACAAGGGAGTAAATTTGTGTTACAATTAGAGCAAATGTGTGTTACTATCATATAAAATGTTATTCTTTTTGCATATATTCATTTATTTTTATAGAATAAATATTTTTATATAATATAAAAGTTAAATGTGTGTTACTATAATTATAAATATTAGTTTTTCACAAATATATTATTTATTTTTATAGAAATAATTATTTTATTCATATAATAACATATATAAAATAGTAAAAAGTGTATTACTATATGATTCAATATACCTAGATTTTAAGGGGATGATGAATAAATAAGAAACACATATTTATTCTTATAAAAACCCATTTTTCCTTAAAATAACACACATTTGCCCATGCAGTAACACAAACTGGGGAGAAAATTTGTGTTACAATTAGAGCAAATGTATGTTTCTATAAAATTGAATGTGTGTTACTATATTTACACATATTTATTTGTCCTTAGAAAAATATATATTGTACTTATATAACATATATAAGGTATTAAAAATGTATTATTATATTAACAACATATTAGTAACATAAATCAATAAAAAGAATTAAAAAGAAATTTAGTAACACATATTATTTTTGCAGAACTATATATTCTCTTTATAGTTACTTTAAAAGTACAAAAAAATTAACTTTTTAAGAATTAGTAACACTCTTTTGTCTATATAGTAATATAGTCTGAGAAAGAACTTTTATATTTTATTATATAATATTATTTGAATTTTATTAAATTAATATACTAATTTTAAATAAATAAAAATTAAAATAAACTTTAAAGGAAAAAGAGAATTGAAATATTACCTTGAGTCTGACCAGGGAGAATTGAAATAGTAAACATTAGTATATGCATGCAATCATCCAAAGTTCATATTTTAAGTCATGTTAACTATTTCACCGAAAGTTCAGTTAACAATTTCGTCGAAATGGATGGTCTCCATCAACAAGGGTAGCGGCGTCTTTTTCATTATTTTTAATAAGATTTCTACTGTATCAGCAAGGGTAGCGGCGTGTTTTTCATTATTTTTAATAAGATTTCTACTGTATAAATTTTTACCGGAGTGTTGCTTTTTTTTAAAGGTAAACAAAAATACTTTTGGAATTCGAAAATGGAGTAATAACAACATTTAAAACATTATGGGCCGGCTACTCCCTTTTCAAGTCATTTTAAGAATTTATTCCAAGTTAGTAATTAATAATATCGGCAACTCTAGCAGTAGTGAGTACACTTCTTTTTCTTTATTTGTCATTATCATACTTTTAATCATCATGAGAAAAATGGCACAAAACTCGTCATTAAATTAATACTATAATTATGAATGATCCACAAATTCAAAATTATATTCACACTCAAATTAATTATCTGTCTACATTCTTTCAATAGAGTATCGTCTTATTCAGTACACATTCTCATGTAGTATTCGCATTTACCAATAATCTCAAGTTGAATTTGTGCAAATATTTAATGCCAAACACGACTTATTTCTATGTTATCCTGCTTCGTAGTTGTTAGGTGTAAAAGCTAAGCTGAATTTGCATCTTGAAATCTAATCTGGAATAGTGATCTTGAATTTTGGATCCTGAGGTAAGATCCTGAAAGCATTTGTCTCCTGAAGACTCAGTAACCTAAAGGTGCAATCCTAAGATAGTTTATCCTGAGCTAAAATCACCTACTTCCTGAGTCACTCATCCTGAAGACATACTGAGCTGACAGTTATGAACAAAACAGAGTATGTCGCAGACTATTTCAACAGAGTGATAAAGTCGGTTATTTGAACAGCTGGAGGAGTAATCTTATTGGACGTTGGAACAGTTACTTTGACTGTTATAACCATACAATCATTTTGATTGTGTACGAGCTTAGAGTCGGTTAAAGGATTAGATCTATAAATATGTACGTTCAAACCAGAGAGATCATCATCATCACGATAAGTTGTGAATACGCTTTGTACTCTGTAACTATTATCCATTGATTAGTGAAAGTGAGCAACATCATCCGTGGATGTAAATCAATTTGATCGAACCATGTAAATTCTCTATTCTTTGATTTCTTAATTTATGCAATTTGTGTTCATCGGAGTTCTTCGTAAGTTCTGATTATTGCTTGAAGATTCAAAGTCTTGTTGAGGTCGATTGAATTTACACAACAAGTGGCGCGTCTATGGGAAAGGGAATAATCGACTGAGTTAATCATCAATCATGGTATCTACCAAATTGGATTTTGAGAAAATCACTGGTGCAAACGATTTTGGTTTGTGGAAGATCAAGATGAAGGCTCTCTTGACTCATCATGGGTTATCAAATTCCTTGAAGCCTGAAGATCAATGGCCTTCTACTTCGTAAGAAAATCCAAACAAAAAACAGGAAATTTTGGAGAAAGCTCTTAATACCATTATCCTGTGTTTGGGGGATATGCCTCTGAGGGAGGTGTGCAAGGAGAAGACTGCCATTGGTGTTTGGAGTAAATTGGAGAAGGTGTATCAGACTAAGTCTGTCACCAACAACTTGTTCATGAAGCAGAAGCTGATTTCCTTCAGGATGACTGAAGAGAAGGAGTTGATTGAGCAACTTGAGGAGTTTAACAAGGCTGCCGATGATCTTGAGAGCCTAGGAGTGGAAATTGATGATGATGATGATGATGATGATGATGATGATGATGATGATGATG
>JAPKLY010000451.1:41327-65019 GCA_026898435.1 Prunella vulgaris | reverse complement strand
GATGATGATGATGATGATGATGATGATGATGATGATGATGATGATGACAAGACTTTGATGCTCCTGAATTCACTGCCTAAATCCTTTGAAAATTTCAAGGATACTTTACTATTTGGGAGGCAAGATCAATTGTCCTTTGATGATATTCTGGTTGCACTCAAAACTAAGTCCCTGCAGTTACAAGCTGACAAGAAAGTTTCAGTGCAAGCTGAGGGACTAAATGTCAAATTCAATAAGGGCAAGAAATTTTTTCAGAACAAGAAGAAGAAGAACACAAAGGGATCAAAATCTGGTGATTTTATTGAGAAGATGAGATGTTTTGCTTGCCACAAAACTGGTCATCTCAAGAAGAATTGCCCTGACAGAAATAGGAAGCAAGGAGAAGAACTAAAGGCTGATATATCTGTTGCTGAAGAAGGGTATGATAGTGATGAGGTGTTGACTGTGACAAACCTAAAGTTGAATGATGAATGGGTACTTGACTCAGGATGTTCATTCCATATGTGCCCGGATGAATCATTGTTCAGGGAGTTGAGGAGGTTTGATGGAGGCTCAGTAGTATTAGGCAACAATCAAACGTGTAAAGTGAAGGTGAGTGGTTCCGTCATGATGAAGTTGCATGATGGAGTGGATATGATACTCTCAAATGTGAGGATGGTGCCAGAACTGAAGAGAAATATGATCTCCCTGGGTTCACTTAATCAACTGGGTTATGAATTCAACACAAATGATGGGTTCATCCTGATCACAAAAGACAATAAGGTATACATGAAAGGCAGGAAAGTTAATGGGTTGTATATCTTGATTGGGAGCACTTCTACTGGTTCAGCAAACAATGCTATGGATAACACTGAGGTTGTGATATGGCATAAGAGATTAGACCATATTGGAGAAAGGGGGCTCCAAGAACTTTCAAAGCAGAAGGTATTTGGAGATGGAAAGGTACTGAAGATGGATTTCTATGTTCATTGTGTCTTGGGAAAATCCGAGAAAATTCCATTTTCAAAGGGTAAGAAAACTAATGATGCACCTCTGGATTATGTTCATTCTGATATCTAGGGACCAGCTAAGGTGGAGACTCATGGGGGTGGAAGATACTTCATGACAGTCATTGATGACTTCAATTGGAAAGTATGGGTGTTCATACTGAAGCAGAAGAGTGAGGCCTTAGCAAAGTTCAGAGATTGGGTTAGTGAACAAGAAAATAAAATAGTAAGATCAATTAAACATCTCAGGACTGATAATGGATTGGAGTATGTATCAGAGGAGTTCAACAATTTCTGCAAAGAAAGGGGGATCACTAGACGCAGGACAGTTCCTGCAAATCCTTAGCAGAATGACCTTGCTGAGAGGATGAGCAAGACGATCCTGGAGAAGGTCAGGAGTATGCTATCAGATGCAAAGTTACCTAAGATGATTTGGGGGGAGGCAGATAGTACAACTTGTTATCTCATTAACAAGTCACCATCCTCAGCTATTGAGTTCAGGACACCTGATGAGGTGTGGTATGGAAGGATCTCTGATTACAACAACCTGAAGGTCTTCGGATGCTCAGCTTTTGCTCATATCAGGCAGGATAAGCTGGAACCTAGAGCACTGAGATGTATCTTTATTGGTTATCCTAAGGGAGTAAAAGGATACAAGTTATGGTGTATGGAACCTAGTCACAAAAGGTGTATTGATAGTAGAGATGTGATTTTCAATGAGAAAGTCATGGGATACAATCAGGCCATAAGCACTCAGGACTCAGATGGCATTCTTTCAGAAGAAGGATTTCAGGTGGAGGTGGAGACTCCTGACAAGAACTCAGGATAAACAGATACTGAGGCAGGTGAAAATTCAGGAAGGCCTCACGAGGAGTCTAAGGAAAGTGATACCGAAGAACATTCTGACCATTCAATTCAGATACTGAAGGCCAAGATCTCAGGAATTATAGTCTAGCAAGAGACAGACACAGGAGAAGCATACACCCTCCGACTAGATTTGGTCAAGCTGACATGGTGTCCAATGCCCTGACAACTGCTAAAGAAATAGAGCATCAAGAACCACAAAGTTATGTTGGAGCTGTGTCAGGCAAAGATAAAGAGAGATGGATATTGGCAATGACTGAGGAACTTCAGTCATTAGAGAAGAACAACACTTGGACCTTGGTTAATAAAGTTCAGGGACAGAAGATAGTCAGCTCCAAGTGGATCTTCAAGAAGAAATTTGAAATGAGGTTAGGAGGAAAAGAGAAATTGAGATACAAGGCAAGACTTGTGGCTAGGGGTTCACTCAGAGAGAGAGGGGATATATTTCAATGCGGTATTCTCACCAGTTGTAAAACACTGTTCAATAAGAATTCTATTGTCAAAGGTAGCTCAGGAGGACCTAGAGCTGCAACAGCTAGATGTCAAAACAGTCTTTCTACATGGAGATTTGGAAGAAACGTACATGCAACAACCTGAAGGTTTTATTCTACCAGGAAATCAGGATAATGTGTGTCTACTGAAGAAATCATTGTATGGGCTGAAGCAAAGTCCTAGACAATGGTACAAGAAGTTTGACCGTTTCATGATCTCTATAGGCTTTACAAGATGCAGGTATGATAGTTGTGTCTATCTTGAAAAACAAGGGAAGGAAGTACTCACATATTTGGTGCTCTATGAGGATGACATGTTGGTTGCAAGCAAGAGTCCTGAAAGAATTCAGAAGCTAAAGGATAAACTCAGTAGCACATTTGACATGAAGAATTTGGGCAGTGCAAAGAGGATACTGGGCATGGAAATTATCAGAGATACAAGCAGAGGAAAGTTGTTCTTAACTCAGAAGGATTACATCCTAGGGGTGTAAATGAGTCGAGTCGAGCCGAGTAGTGCTGAGCTCGAACTCGACTCGAAAGCAATACTCGAAGCTCGAAACTCGAAACTTGACTCGAACTTGATCGAGCTTGATTTTTTTAGCTCAAGCTCGACTTGGCTAAGAACTCGACAAACTCGAGCTCGGCTCGACTTGACTCTTCAATTTTTTTTAATAAAATAAAATATTAAATATATTTTAGTTCTTTTTTTGTCTAAAATTCAAGCTCGGATCGACTCAAGCTCGATAACTTTTTTATATATAAAAAATTAATGGAAAAATATTAAATATTGTGTAAGCTCGATTAGGCTCGCGAGCCTCTCAAGCCTAGTATTTATAAGCTCGAACTCGAGTAGCTCGAGCTCAAATCGAGTCGATTTCAATCTTTTTACAAGTTGAGCACGAGTAGATTGCGAGTCGGCTTGACTCATTTACACCCTTATTACATCCTGAAGATACTCAGGAGGTTTAACATGCATGAATCTAGGATTGTATCTACTCCCCTTGGTCAACAATTCAAACTAACATCAGATCAGTGTCCAAAGTCAAAAGAAGAGAAGGCACAGATGAGTAAAATTCCTTACTCAAATGGAATTGGTAGCATAATGTATGCTATGGTGTGTAGCAGGCCAGATTTATCACATTCAGTCAGTGTAGTCAGTAGATTTATGGCAAATTCGGGAAAGATACACTTGGATGCTTTTAAGTGGATCATGAGATACTTAAAAGGAACTAAAAATCTAGGGTTACTCTTTGATAAGACTAAGGACATTACACAACCTCTACAAGGATATGAGGACTCAGATTATGCTGGAAGCATTTACATGAGGAAATCCTTAACAGGATATGTGTTCACCTTATATGGTACAACAATAAGCTGGAGAGCAGTACTTCAATCAGTAGTAGCACTCTCAACTACTGAGGCTGAATATATTGCCATGACTGAAGAAGTAAAGGAAGCAATGTGGCTCAAGGGTATGATTAAAGAACTTGGAATAAGACAAAAAGAAGTTGCAGTTCAGTGTGACAACCAGAGCACAATTCATCTGGTCAAACATCAGGTATTTCATGAAAGATCCAACCAGATTGATGTTAGGCTTCATTTTGTGAGAGATGTGGTGGAAAAGAAAGTAATTTCAGTGCATAAGGTTTCTACTGAGGACAATGCAGCAGATATGTTGACTAAGGTCTTACCTACTTCCAAGTTCAAATATTGTTTGGAGCTGATCAAGTTACAGTCATGGAATGTACCATGAGTTAGGTCCTGAGGTGGAGTGTGGAATGGGGAAACTCACTTACTTTGAGGTGGAGAATTGTTAAGTGTAAAAGTTAAGCTGAGTTTGAATCCTGAAATCTAATCCGGAATACTGATCCTGAATTTTGGATCCTGTGGTGAGATCCTGAAAGCATTTGTGTACTGAAGACTCAGTAACCTGAAGGCGCAATCCTGAGGTAGTTTATCCTGAGCTAAAATCACCTACTTTCTGAGTCACTCATCCTGAAGACATCCTGAGCTGACAGTTATGAGCAAAACAGAGTATGTCGCAGACTATTTCAACAGAGTGATAAAGTCGGTTATTTGGACAGCTGGAGGAGTAATCCTATTGGACGTCGGAACAGTTACTTTGACGGTTATAACCATACAATCATTTGGATTGGGTATGAGCTTAGAGTCGGTTAAAGGATTATATCTATAAATATGTACGTTCAAACCAGAGAGATCATCATCATCACGATAAGCTGTGAATACACTTTGTACTTTGTAACTATTATCCATTGATTAGTGAAAGTGAGAAACTCCATCCGTGGACGTAGATCAATTTGATCGAACCACGTAAATTTTTTGTTCTTTGATTTCTTACTTTCTGCAATTTGTGTTCATCGGAGTTCTTCATAAGTTCTGGTTATTGCTTGAAAATTCAAAGTCTTGTTGAGGTCGATTGAATCTATACAACAGTAGTGCCTACAAAAATATATGGTGCTATATTATATGTATAATTAATGAGAAGATTTTAATTTATTTTTTTCAAATCATTGAAGTACTAACAAAAAAATTTAAAATATCAGCAAGAATGTCTGAAATTTTCTAAATTAACCACACAAAAATAATATTATGAAACCAAAATTGGATAACCCAAAAAATTATAGGACCAAAATCTAAATGTTAAAATTTTTTAAACAAAAAATGAACACTCAATGAGTTATAAGAGAAAAAGAAAAATCTCTAAAATTAATATACTATACAATACCATAAAATTGCATAAGGAAACCCCAAACATATGTACCAACTATAATACACGTTGTTGTTATAAAATTGACCAAATTGCATTAGCTTACAAGAAAATAAAACAATAGGTTATTATATTGAGAATGAATTAAGCTAAGCTCCAACGGCTTCATAGTTTCCAAAAAAACTTACATCTATTCCCACAAAACAAGAAAAAAAAAACACATAAATCCTACTACAATAGATATTACAACACATGTCTTGTATGATCAATCAAGACCAATTTATATAGTATATGTTGCCCTAATCGTACAAATCCAATGCAACACTAATCTTCTCCTACAGATCAATGGATGACCTAGTCATGGACATATCATGAGAAGCATCCATGGATCTAGACCTCTCATCATCCTCCCTTATCCCCTTAATCTCCATAGCCACTTCCTTCATGCTAGGCCTCTCCCCGGGGGACTTCACAACACACTTGATCGCCATCCGCAATGCCCTGATCATTGTCTCCTCAGTGATCCCATCACAAACCAAGTTCTTATCGAACACCTCCACTGTCCACTCCTCCCTAACAACCGCGACAGCCCATGTCGCGATGTCTAATCCCTCGGCCAGAGCAGCACGGCCTGTCAGGAGCTCGAGGAGAATGACACCATAGGCATAGGTATCGGCCTTGAAGATGGCCTTGTAGTCATCCTGAGCTGCCTCTAGATCACCATTAGCAAGAATCGACGAATGTTCTTGATCGGTTTGCACGAGTGTGAGGCCGTATTCGCTTATGCATGGATCCATGTTGCTGTTTATAAGGATGTTGGAGGATTTAAGGTTCCCATGAGGGATCCTGTCGTATTGTAGCTCTTCATGCATGTAGGCTAGAGCATCAGCAATTGTGGATGCATATGAAAGTCTGATGCTCCAATCCAACGGTTGCCTCTTTTCATTTCCTCCTGAGATTGTTTAAGCCAAAATGAGCCATTAATGTTCAATTTTTTACCAATCCAAAATATAAATAAGAGATGCACACTTTTTGATTTCAGGACATCTTTGCAATAGGTAGACAACCAAGAATGGAAAGGGGTGAGAAGAGTTACCTGGTGCAGGGGTATGGATTAGTCTGAAAAGGCTGCCATTCTGTTGATACTCAGTGACCAGGAGCTTCTCCTGTTTGGAGGCATAGTATGCAATGACAGGCATAACATTAGGGTGTTTCACCTGATTCAGTCTCCTCATCCTCTGTCGAAACAAGCTACTCGAAATCGTCCAATCCTTGATCCTCTTCACTGCCAGAGTCCTCCCCTGAGCCTCACACACAACCTTGTACACACTCCCATGATTCCCTCTCCCTACTACCTCAGCAGGGGACTTCAGCAAATCATCGAATCTCAATCCATTCCCATCAGGGCCCGCCACAACAATCAGGGACGACGAAACAATCCCACACTCAGCTGATACAATGCTGGAATAGTCTGTCTTGCTTGCTTCTGTCTTTAACTCCACTGAGGAGAAACTTGGCTTGCTCATCATGCTGGCAGCTACTTTAGTATTCGGGCAGGCATCTTTGCCTGTTTTCTTGCCTCTTTTGCAAAGATATACAACAATGAATGATAAAATGAGGAGTGCTATAAGGACATACCCTGCATACATGAGAACCTGATCATCTAAAAGCCCGTGTTTTCCTTGCTTCGACTGAGGCGCCTCCGAGGCTAATCGAATCGACATGCATTCGTTTGGTAATGGCGGGCCACAAAGGTAAGGGTTGTGCATGAAGCTGGTGGCATTGAAACGACGGGCTGGAACTGGGACAGGCCCGGTTAAGTTGTTGTAAGAGACGTTTAGTTCGGAGAGCCTGGAGAAATCAAGATTTGGTACGTGGCCCGAGAACTGGTTCTCCTGAGCCCGAAAGACTGCCAGGCCCGACATTTGGGACAGGTCAGGGAAGGGGCCCGAGATTTGGTTGTGTGATATGTCAAGAATCTGAAGGTTCTTCAGTCTGGAGATTGAGTCAGGGAGGTTCCCTGAGAACATGTTGGAGCCGATGAACAACTGAGTGAGCTGGAAACAGTCGTGAATGTCTTCCAGGTTGTGTCCGTTGAGGCTGTTGTTGGTGACGTCGATCACGAGGAGGGACGAAGAGAGGGAACGGGCGTTGCAGAGAGATGTTGCATCGAAAATGCCTGAGAAACTTGAGCTATCTAAAGAGATTTCCTGGACGTTGGATTGTTGATCACATGAGATGCCTTTCCAGTTGTCCTCACAAGGGAAGGAGGTTGAATTCCAGCCTGAGTTGGGATCAGGCATGGGCCTCCCGTTCGACAATTTGGACAAAAAGTCGAGCAACGAGTCTCTAACGTGTTGCTCGTCAGGTTTTGCTGGATGCAAGAGAAGAAAGAAGCAAGCCCAGATGAAGATTTGCTTCATACTGTCTGTCAGGTTTTTTTTGGCTAGAGGGAAATGGTGTTTTAAGTGATACAATTAAGGAGAAAGAATGATATGACTATTTAGAGGAATGTGAATGTGCAATAATAAATGTATCACTCTGGAAATATTCCTTTCACAGAATTCATGTGCCGGCGAGATTATGATTTAATAAGGGCGTCCTTCTCAGTTGAATGATTCCTCAAGTCACGACCGAAATATAAGAATGATGGGATGCTTTTTTTGGATAAACAATAATAATCCAAATTAATATGTTAATTATGTCCATAAATAGAAAACACGATTTCGTATTATTATCAATACAAAATGATCATAAATCTACAACTAAAAAAAAGGCATATCAACAACACTCTCGATTTACAGGTGAAGTTGGAAGTAATCAACGCAGAATATTATAAGCAGGAATGAGGTCAAATGAATGGCAATATTTTTGTCTATAAAAATGTGTCATGTATATCTCATCCCATCATTATACTATACAAGCAGCAGTCTCCATCTTAGTCAAAACATGAACATGAGACAAATTCTCAACATTATCACCAACCCTCTGTCTTAATCAGTACATAACATGGGACAAATTCTTTTTACTGTTTTAAAAATGACATTCTTAATTGTTTCATGTATTCATCTTTAGTTATATGTCGTGATGCTCTTTAAATCAAGTCGCGACCTGGAGAAAACCTTTAAAAACTCAACTCAATTAGCTCAATGCTACTCTAAGTAAGAGATGATACAACACATTTATTTAGCTAATCGAGTCTTGATGAGAAAGCTCGAAAATGATAAACTCAAGTTTTTGAGTCAAGCTAAATTAGCATATAAATTCGAGCAAGTCTCTTGTGCACCGTGCAACTCAAGTACATTTTTAAAAAGTTACACAAAATAATACCGAAAAGTCACACATATTACTACTGAAAACTATATATTTAGAAATTCACTTTTCAGTAATAGCACGTGTGACTTTTCAATAATAAATAGTATAACTTTCTAAAAATACACTTGAATTGCACGGTGCACCGAATGCATACAAGACTAAAGCTATAAATTCAACTAAAGTACACCCCTCATAGGTGTCTTTCCACCTGCAGTCTCTAATATTTTGTGCAAACCATCACACTTAATATATAAGCTTGATTCTTTAAGTAGCATATTTCTCATATGTTTAAAATAAGTTTAAAAAAAAAAAAAAGAGGTAGTAGAATGGAAATTGAATTAAGCACATGGATTTTCATGATACCTAGTGATTAAAGCTGCCTCTAGAGTCCTAATTTACATGACAGTAAATCATTCATAGTACAATTAACAAAACAGTGTATGCCTAGAAGTTTGGTGCCTATGGATCAGCACGACCTGCAACTTCGTCATCACTATCACTTCGCCCATCACTAAAAGCCTCGTTATCACTTACTTCATCATCACTTTCATCTGTTAAGTTATTATCAATGTGCTGCTTCTTTGCATAGCGTTCACAATACTCTGAGATATCACAAGAGAAGAATAAGTGTCAGAAAAAAATGGTCTCTCTCTCTCCCTCTCTACTTCGTTTTTTCTTTTTCATCGTCTTTTGGTCAAGTAACACTTGTGTGAACCTTGTACACACGTGAACTCCATCCCATTTTGATCCATTTATAACAAAAGGGTCTAACAAATATTTGTATATAGAATTCATCTAAGCTTTGTTGGGTAGGATCAATGAAGTTCGCGGATTTCTAATTTGTCAACAAGGTTCATACAAGTTTTTTATCCTTTTGGTCTAGGCAAGTTTTAAATCTCACACTCGAAAGAGAAGAGAAAGAAAATACCCTTGACTTTTTGTTCGTATTGTGCTTTATCTTTCATCATGAGAGACGCTGCATCCCCATTCAGTGGGTCTGATGGGTTAGGATAGAGTAGAAGCTGTGGAAGGAATACCTCAAACACATTCAACAGATCTGCATATACATACTTGTTAAGTGGACAGAAAATGGCAAGCCTTCTCTAATCAAAAGCTAAAACTTACCAAACATAGGACTCCATGACTGGTTGATCACATCCAAGCATACAGAACCGGACCTAAAATCCAGAAATTAGAAATGGCGATCAAAGAAAGCAAACAACCAAAAATCAAAAGGTATATATAAGATATATTAGATCAAATACAAAATATTTGTCCAAGTTAAAGAACATTCAGTATACATATCAATGGAGAACCAGTTGGCAGGTTATAGCACATCCATATTTCAATAAACTACAATTTAGGAAATCCATAAGACTTACAGCTCATCAACATTTGGGTGGAAGATTTTGTTGACGAACCCAATGGAAGGAGACTTGTAAGGATAAGCATCAGGAAGTTCGACTCGAACTTTCCAAACTCCACCTTCGTAAGGACCTATAACACATGTGGATGCCACCATAAGCTATTGTTCTCTAGTAATTGGAGACAAAATGTGGAATCAAAGAGAAAATTGTGAACATTTGAAAGTAATAAGTATGATGCGAAACAACAAACCTTTATTTCACAATTAGGCAAACAAAAAATAAAAGAACAAGCAAGCGATAATGATTGAGACGGTAGAAGTAAGAGACTACACCACCATTAATATTGTCACATTTAATGGAACCAATCCATTGCAAAAGTGTGGTAATATTACTTTCTTTTGGGCCATGAAATTCCACATTGAACTCGTTGATGCCATCATTTATCGGCTCCACTGTGTAGTCACTCATCATTCTACAAAAAAACAAGAAAAAAGAAAAGCAACACCACAATTAAATGAAATATGTTTCGAGAAAAGATATAAAGTGTTAGCCAATGATATTGATGAATGTGGTTGGGGCCAAATTACTTCCAAGACACCAGGAAATAATACGGAAATCAACAAGAGACGCTTACAGTTTCATGACATCCATATCTCGTCTCTTGCTGGGAGAAGACATTGTGTCTACAAACTACTTTTTTATGTCCCTAAAAGGAATAAAGCAAGAACATAGTTAAAAGCATTCATACATTGCAACCTGAAGACAAAACTGATACAAATAACCAAACATGAAATCATATTAAATGGGGGTACCAATGGATACCAAAGGTTTCTACAACTTTGAAAGTTAAATTATAAGTCAGAGACCCCGAAAACCAGCTGTTGGATACAATTCCGCTAGGCATAATGTTTGTAGAAACTATCAGCACTAATGCCATGATTTATATACTACAAAATGCACAAGATTTAGACATAAATTATGATCACCAATGAAAATGAACAGGGGATGAACTTATGCAATCTCTCATATTGGAAGAAGGGTGTTTCTTTTACTTCTTATGCTAAGTAACTGATTTGTCAAGAAAAGCAACTTAAGAAGCTGTTCTAAAACATTCCCTATAATTGCGAAACACTTCAACCTTAGTCTTTAAGAAGATATTCAATACAGAGATCGCACTTCTAATTTCTTATCGTTATTTTCCCATTAGCAATAGGATTATCTTGTAGTTGCACAACTACAATTCCATCACCGTTATAAATAAAGGAGATTAAAGCATTTATATATTAATAAAACCGCAAAAAAAAAAAAAAAAAAAGTTCAGAAAACACTGATCCATCATCCAATTCACCAACAAGAATAAGGGAAAAGGCATAATCTTAAGAACCCACATCACCATTGAATACAAACAACATTAAAAGTATCTCAACCACACTTCATCTCCAAGAATCAACAATCGCACAACCCTAATTGATTTCCTCCCTAAGAGATTGTGGCAATAACATTAGCAGAACTAACCGCGATTTAGAGAAGGAACAATTGGATCACTAGATCAAGCGCAAACTGTTGGATGTCTGATTACAAGGAATTGAAAAGTGGTGTGTTGAAGATGAGGAAAAAGCATGGACAATGAAAGAAGAGATTAGAGAGAGTTTTTCAGGCGGCACGTGCCGAGTCGGTGACAGAGAGTTAACGTGGCTTTGCCTTGAACCAATCCAATATTTATGTTGATTCTAACTTAGGAAAAAACCGGTTTTGCCTCTTTTCCACACAATTTACACACACTATTTGCATTTGCATGCAATATTAGTACATAACCCCATTAGAAAAAAACTATATGTTAATTTGAAATTTATTTTAAATTAATTTGAAATTTAATTTTTTAATTTAAATGTGTAATGGGTGGAATTTATCGAAATCTATGGATGGTGGTTAGTATTTTAAAAAATATAGAGGGATAAAATAGAGGGAGAAGTTAGTGAATTAAAAAAAGGATGGATAACTGACAACAGTTATTTATATTTTATTTTAAAAAATATAATTTTATGAGAAAATTAGAAAGATGCGTAGAAAAAATGTTGTATGAAGCCACGTAGGATACTCGGGATTCAGAAATAGATGATAGGGGATAGTAGTATTTTAAAAACGCCGCTAAAAATAATAACAATACGAGTTTTAATTATAAAGTTATTTAATAATATTAAAATATAAAAAATTAAAAATATATTGATTCTCACAAAATTTATGAAAGATAAGTTAGTATATTATTTAAATTATGCAATATGTATTGTCATGTGATTGACCTTTTCAAAAACTACAACCAACCCTTTAACATCATATCTAAATATTTGTACTTTTTTTTAAAAAAGGTAAATATTTGTACTTTTAAATATACATAAAAACTCATATGAAATTTAAAATAGCATAAATTTGTGAATATTCATCGGTCGAGTTGGATATGGGCATTTTATTTAAAATTTCGTACAAGTCAAATTTCAGTTTTTTTTGCTATCAATTTGTGTTACTATATAGGTAAAATTTGTATTACTATTAGACTACATATTATTTTTTTACATAAATTCATTTGTTTTGGTAGAAATGATAATTTTCTCGTACAATGTAAGAGTAAAATGTGTGTTATTATAAGAAAAAATAATATTTTTTTATAAATATTTATTTATTTGTATAAAAATATATATTTTTTATAATCACACATATAAAATAGTAAAAAAGTGTGTTACTACATGATCAATATCGTTATATTTTAAAGGGATAATGAATAAATTATGAAACACATATTTATTCTTATAAAAATATATTTGTCAAATAGTAACACACATTTGTCCATATAGTAACACAAAATTGGAGAGCAAATATGTGTTTTATTATTAGAGCAAATGTGTGTTATTGCATGTACAAATATTTATTGTACTTAAAAAATATATAGTGTACTTATATACATGTTTAAGATATTAAAAGATGTATCGTTACATTAACAACATATTATCAACATAAATCAACAAAAAAAAAATTACATATTTGTTCTTGTAAAAATACATATATATTGTCCTCATAGTCACTTTAAAAGTACAAGAAAATAATTTTGTAAGGATTAGTAACATACATTTTGCCTTTTTATAATATCCATATAGTAACACAGTCTAGGAACGAATTTTCTGAACTAAACTCTACGCGACGTTTTCTTGAAATTTTATCTGGCCCGATTAGGATCCACGAATTTTGACTTGGGATGACCCATAACTAATTAGTTGTTGAATTAATGTTATTTTTAAGTATGTTTCATACCATAAAACATTTAACAAGAGTCTTTCTCTTAAATATATATTTATTTTACTATATAATAATATTGAATATGACAAAAAATTATTTGAATTTGAGTTTACGGTGAACTCATTATGTCAATTATCATTGTTATGTGTATATACTATTATTGTTATGTTAAATCAAGTTCATTATATTAATATTAAATCAAGTTCATTATATTATCTTGATTATTGTTTGAAGGAATTCTAAGTTCAAATTAGCCACATAATTGATCAAAGTTAGCAAATTCTTCCAAAACATATATTTGGTGGTAGAAGGAACTATTGTAATTGATTATGGTAAAAAAACTATTATAATTGATAAACTTTTAAAATATAAAATACACAATGGCAAAAATAATTGAGGGATGAGGAGGAAGAATAAATAACATATAATGCATTGGTAAATTTAGTGGCATGAACGCATTGAAGCCTAGCCTAACCTACTCGACAAATCGCCACCATAACTGGTGAGCCAACAATATGTCATTGATTCGTCTGTGATCCACATCGCGTACCACCGCCTGTATATCAACAACTCTCTATTCTGCCCGATCTCTCTCTAGGTTGGCATCCATGTCCCTAAGTAAGTGCTCCGCCTCTCCAACAAGGGGCTTCGGTAACACTTTCGGCAGGACCCTCATCCGAAGAATCTACCCTAAGACACCTAACTTGCCGCCTAGTCAACGATCCTGCCAGAGTGGTCCTGAGTCGATGGGGACCGCAAAAACACTGCGATATAAGCTGGTTGGAAGAATTAGAGGTTTCGACTGTCGAGCTTTTAGCAAACTCGTCGTTGTGAGCCATCGAGATATATTAAAAGTGGAAAAAATAAAGTTTGATAGAAATAAGGAAAGAGCTTACCCTAGTGATCTTGAGAGAACACAAGTATAAGATGGAAAAGGCGAATGGAAAGTCTAGAAGGAATGGACCTGAAGAATTCACTAAATGTGTTTGAAATTGGAATTCGGACAGACACACTATATATGTGGGATTTAGCACCACGACTGGAGTGATGCAATGTTTAACAATGATTACCTTGAACAGACGCGCCCCCACTTTGCAATAGACGTGTACTAAGAAGGGACGCAACCCATTCTCCAAGAAATTTAAAATGTGCTGCCTCAATACGTCGCAGGAGGCGTATGAAATAAGCTTCGCGGTCCAAGTTCTGACTCCCGCGATCAAAAAATTTAAAATCGACACTCAATCATCTCTTACCTCGAATCTCGAGCCATGAGCTGGAGGGCAATTGTTATGACACAGTTTTTGACTGGGCTCTGGTCCTCAGACACGTATCTGTTATAGCCCATATTGAACGTCCATACAATAGTTGAAGCCATGGCGTACTGATTGGGACCAAGCCCCGACCAAGAGCAGACCAAATCGAGGTAGACATCTTGGTCGGATCCGAGTAAATGGAATTATAGAGGCCAATCGAACAAGAGTAGAAAGCTCAACTTTGGCACCTACTCCATAGCACAAACAGTAGGTACCTTGAGGAACAGTGAAGGATTTCAACCTTCACAATCCGCAAAGAATCGAGCTTCACGTGGTACCGCGAGCAATCGGACAACGCTAGAAAATCAAAGATAAAAATATAGAAGATCTGTTCTGACACCCGAAACTCAATCAAGAAGAATATTTGGCTAAGTGTCACCTTCTCATAGGCCACGTACAAAGCCATCAGATGATGGAGAAAAGAGGACACACACCACTACTAACGGTCTTGGGACCACGTGGTGCGTGTCCAATAGAAAACACAATGTATAAATAGCCCCAAGAGGGCATACAAAAAGAGACAACTTGTATCTACATTACTCAGCATAATTTTGCTCTCAAAGTAATGGAAAACACACACACTTTCAAGTCTCAGACCTTGCAATAGAAGGTCTAGATAAATCTTGTGTGATTTACAACTTTACAACAATTTCATCTCATCGTTTCTAGTAAGAGTTCTCAACTCTGGGAACAAGAATAATAATTTTATTTTAAGTTATTAGTAGTAAACCAATTTCATGGTAAAATTGGTTCACACAATATTAGCTCTTCTATTTTTTCTAAACTAAAAGAAAATTAAGAATAAGAAAGACAAAATCAAGTGAGTCTTCTATAAAATTAGGAGGCTTGATCCAATAAGAGAACTTTTAAAAATACGAGATATATCAATGCAAATTATTTATGTAGTAATTCTCTTATGCACTAGATGTATCTTATAATTTAAGTGTATTTTTCAATTTTTTGGAGTGTTTTCAATGAACACTTTGAGCTGATAACACTGAACAAGTATAGTTGAACTGTTAAAATTGTTCTAGTGTAATCACTTTTAACTATTCAAAATATATTTAAGTTGCATAATAACTTGTTTCTATATAAAATCTTCACATATTTTTAATTTTCTTTCTGAAGAAGAAAAAGAAAATGAAAAAATAAAATAAAATAGTGGTCACATATTTTTATTTTTTTTTCTGAAGAAGAAGAAAAATGGAAAAAAAAAAGGTCACCCTGTTAGAACGTCGTCGTTTCGACTAATGAAAAGGAAACCAACATCCTATTCACAGCACTATAAATAGGTGAAGAAACCAAGTCATACAAATGGCGGCAATAATGACAGAGAAACCTCTTTCCTTACCGGATCAGAAAGAGTGAGAAACCCGCACAAAACGTAGAATGGGAGTCCACGGCCTCTGGGAACTCCTCGCCCCCGTCGGCCGCCGCGTCTCCGTCGAAACCCTTGCCGGAAAGAAACTCGCGATCGGTACTCCTAACCCTAGCCCTAATCGCGTTTTCAATCTTTTCTGTTCTCTCTCTTTAATTTATCTCTCTGTATGTGCATATATAGACGCGAGTATATGGATGATCCAGTTTATGAAAGCAATGCGGGACGAGAAGGGGGAAATGGTGCGTAACGCTCACATACTGGGATTCTTCCGTCGAATTTGCAAGCTTCTGTACCTCAGGACTAAGCCCGTATTCGTATTTGACGGTGGCACACCCGCTCTTAAGCGGCGGACAGTCATTGCGCGCCGCCGTCAGCGTGAGAATGCCCAGGCTAAGATTAGAAAGACTGCAGAAAAGTTGCTACTCAATCAAGTCAGTACTTTATTAAATGTTGTTTGGAAAATATTGTTTGCATATGCGGAAATATTCTTGATTATGAAGTGCGGAAAAATTCTTGAAAATCTTGACTATAAAGTGCGTGTAAATTCTTGGAAAATCTTGATTATGACACAATACTTGAAAATGTTGATTGCATATCACATTACGTATTCTTGATTATGGAGTTGGAATACTTCAACTGATTATATGACATGTTGTACTTATCAACCACCATTTTTGCAATTACCAATCATGTTTTTACTTTTCTTTTGTATGAGTATGAATTAGAACCTTTTAATTGATATCGAACATGGTTCATTTCACCTCAGCATTAATTTTTAAATTTCTTGTTATTGTTAACAGCTTAAGTCAATGAGGTTGAAAGAATTGGCAGCAGATCTTGAGAAGCAGAGGCAGGAAGGTGATCGCAAAGGGAAAAAGCCCATCACAGAGAAACCTTGTAATGATCAGGAGACACAGAAAAGAAATATCTATGCATCCATCAATTACAATTCAGAAAATTTGGATGAGATGTGAGTTTTATGCTCGATTTTTCTATTGCTTGTTGTTCAAATTTAATGTAAATTATTCAGACTTCTGTTGCCTAATTGAATTAGGTTGGCAGCTTCTATTGCTGTAGAGGAGAATGAGGGTTTTAACATTGATGCATCATCATCGGGTGCTGATATTCCAAATGATGAAGTCTTTGACGAGGATGATGATGAAGATGAAGAATTGATACTAGTTAGTGTTTTTCGTGTTTTAAGATATTTTGTGTGGGCTGCATATTCTTCTCGCTGAAGTTTCCTTTTTTAACTTCATACGTTTGAATTTTCTTCAGCCAGAGATGCACGGGAAAGTTGATCCTGCTGTTTTGGCCTCTTTACCTCCGTCCATGCAACTTGACCTTCTTGTTCAGGTGGCACACTATTTAATTGTATTTTCTCCTCATAGTTGCCTGGTTTTCATGAATCATTATTATCTTATGTTCTCATTTTGATCACCTGTATACAGATGAGAGATAGACTCATGGCTGAAAACAGACAGAAGTATCAGAAGGTGAAAAAGGTATGAATTGGAACTTGTAGAGTCTAGGTTCATTAACAAGAATTCAATAAGGAAATACATCAATAAAAAATACTGGTAATGTTAAAGGTCAATATTGTGTGTTTAATGTATACATTACTCAACGGAGCCTTGAAGCTTTTATGAGTTCCCTTATGACTAAAGTGCATGGATTTATAGATTTTGGCTGATTCAGGTTCCAGCAAGGTTCTCAGAGCTGCAGATAGAGGCTTATCTCAAAAAAGTTGCTTTTCGGCGTGAAATTGATGTGGTCCAGAAGGCTGCTGCCGGAAGGGGAGTAGGGGGTGTGCAGACATCAAGAATTGCATCTGAAGCCAATCGAGAATTTATTTTCTCCTCATCCTTTACTGGGGACAAACAGTACTTTTTCCTTTCCCCTTAATTTTGTGTAATTTAGTATCTTTTGTTTGCAATGTTCCATTATACTACTAGCCAGAATTGGAGTATAATGTAATTTTGTGCAGAATTGGAGTACATATGTATATAATTTTTTATTGATTTTATCAGAGCCCTTGCATCTGTTGGAAAAGAGAGAAAAGAAGCTGATCAAGTTGAGGCCCCACCAAAAAATTCTCCCGCCAAGGCCCCACCAACGAATTCTTCCACCAATGGTGTCAATAAAATTCAGTGTCCCAAAAGATCTGATGCTACAGATGGACCAGCTGTAACTGAAACCGAAAAGGCACATGATGAAGTTGAAACATACGTAGATGAGAGAGGCCGTCTTCGTGTTAGTAGGGTTAGAGCACTCGGGATTCGCATGACTCGAGATCTACAGAGGAATCTAGATTTGATGAAGGAGATTGACCAGGAGAAATTAGAAAAAGATCAGGAAAAAATTAATGAAATTTCCACTGCTCCTGAAATAGGAGGTCCCCCAGACAACTCATTGGGCAGAATCCAGCTTCAAGAAGCTACTGATAAGAATAGTAATGGATTGACTAACGAAGTTGACAAAACCGAGGAGCCTGCATCTGTAAATGGAGCTTCTATTGAAATATCCTTTGAAGATACATCAGAGCATCAGGGATATGATGACAATGATGATAATTTATTTGCTCGTTTGGTTGCCGGAGAGACTGTCAATTTCTCTGTTGATAATTCTCTGATAGTTAAAGAGTCCTTACAGTCTGCTTTAGATAACAAGTGGGTGGAAGGATTCGTTGACAGTAAGAATATAGAGCATCTTCATGAAGAGGGCATGAGTGATGAGGTAGAAGTAGAGTGGGAGGAAGGGCTTCAGGACATTCAATTGAAAATGTCATCTTGTACCGATGAAAGCCAGAAACCATGTACAAGGGGAGCCATGGAAGAAGCTGCTGTTCAGGAGGCAGTTATAAGAAGGTTAGAGGATAATAGTAGATTACTGGATGCTGTTAATGAAAATGACACATCAGATATAGCCAAAGAGACTGTTAGCTATGAAGGAGAAGTTGAGTGGGAGGAAGGGTCTGAAGATGTTCGATTGAAAAATTGTGTGGGTGAAAGCCAAAAAACTGTTACAAAGGGAGCCCTGGAAGAAGAAGCTGCTTTTCAGGAGGCGATTAGAAGAAGTTTAGAGGATACAAGTGGATCAATGGGTGGCTTCAATGAGAATTACACATCAGAAAGTGGTAAGGTAATGGTTAACGATGAGGAAGAAGTTGAGTGGGAGGAAGATTTTCAAGATATTGAATTCAAATCATCGTCTTGTCCTGTTAAAAGCCAAAACACTGTTGCAATGGAAGAAGCTGCTTCCTTTCAGGAGACAGTTAGTTGTAGTTTAAAGGATACAGGTGGATCAGTGGATGACTTTCATGAAAAGAACACATCAAAAAGAGCTGGACAAGTGGTTAATGAGAACACTGATTGTGTTTCCATCTGCGAAGGAAAAGAACAGCCTAATGTGGAAACCTTTTCAAACGATGTAAGACGATCATTGGATGATAGATTGCTCAGTTCTGGTTCTGCTGATACTAGCATGCTTCAGGCAGAGTTGGGTTGCACTTCAGTAACTGATGTAGATGGTGCTGAAGACTTGGTAAAGGATAAAATAGACTTTTCAAGGGAAAAGGATGAGGCCTCGAGGAATATAAATGATGAGCAGGAACTCATGGAGGATCGTCTTGAGGAGGAAATGATGTTTCTGGAACAAGAACGTGAAGAGCTAGGAAGCGAGCAACGGAAGCATGAGAGAGATGCAGAATCAGTAAGCAGTGAAATGTTTGCTGAATGTCAGGTATGCGTGTTGAACTACTCATGGTTTTCCTATACTCATCTGTATACTTCTCTACTTTTCTTATTAGTGTTTATATAAAGCCAATGACATATTTATTTCTAATGTAGGAGTTGCTTCAAATGTTTGGCTTACCATATATCATTGCACCAATGGAAGCTGAAGCTCAATGTGCTTTCATGGAACTGTCTAATCTAGTTGATGGTGTGGTAACCGACGACTCTGATGCATTCTTATTCGGAGCACAAAGCGTGTATAAAAACATCTTTGATGATCGCAAATATGTGGAAACATACTTAATGAAGGTAACCCCTTATGTTAGCTGTTGTAACTAACAATTTGAGATGCAGTAATGTTATACATAATAATTTAAGTAGTGATTGTGATCAACTTATTACTAATCAGTTATGATTTTTCGTTCCATATTGGTTTCACTCAATTATTAAATACTAGTTAAGCTTTGACCTTAGTGACCAATGTAGTTAGTAATATTTATATGTTGCAATAATATGATTTTTAGCATTTGAATGATTTTCTAGGATATTGAGAATGAGATTGGGTTAGATCGAGAAAAATTAATCCATATGGCACTACTTCTTGGGAGTGATTACACTGAAGGCATTAGGTAATTGGCACCTTCTGCAGTATTTTCTTCTGAATATTTTTTATTTCCTTATTCTTATGTCTGTTACTCTCATGTGAATGTAACAGTGGCATTGGTATTGTTAATGCAATTGAGGTCGTTAATGCTTTTCCTGGGAAAGATGGACTTCGTGAATTTCGAGAGTGGATAGAATCACCAGATCCTAGTATATTTGGGAATTTTAATGTAGAAACAGGAAGTAACTCAAGAAAGAAAGGATCAAAAGGCACTGAGAGTATCATGAGTGTCTCCAATAGCGACGTGGATGGGATTTCTGGTGAGCAAAATGTGCCACTGCCAGTGAATGTTGATTCACAAAGGAAAAAGCAGGTTTTCATGGATAAACATGTAATGCCACTTGGTTACTTCTTCTCTTTTAAATGTTACTATAAATAATTCTCGTTTTTCTTTTCGAAGTTGGTTGTAAATATCTTTTTTTTTTTGGGGGGTTACTTTTGCAGAGAAATGTGAGCAAAAATTGGCATATTAGTGCTTCTTTTCCGAGTGATGCTGTGATTTCAGCATATGATTCTCCACAAGTGGACAAGTCTACAGAGTCGTTTTCATGGGGAAAACCGGATCTGTTTGTTCTTCGCAGGTCAGTGAAATGCTTATGCCTGTTCTATAACACCTTATTCTGGTGCTATTTATATAATTGGCACACTCATAAGCTTTCATATTTGCCTGTATTTATGTAATTTTAGATATGCAAATATACTTCTCCTACAGAAAAGCTGTACTTCCCTGGATTAGATTGTCCTTTTTTGCTCTAAAAGAAATGAATATTTGCTTGTAGATTGTGTTGGGAAAAGTTTGGGTGGGGCGCATCAAAAGCAGATGAGTTACTGGTACCAGTTCTAAAGGAGTACAACAAGCATGAGGTTGATGACTCTTCCATTACCTTGTAGAGTCCCTCCTAACACACATGCACTCTCTCTATTATGCACTGTGTAAAAAGTAGATTCGGTAACAATCTTTGTTTTGTCGTGGTGTTTTATGAAACTGAGACAATCGTCCTTCATTTCATGTTTATCATGTTCGATGCAGACACAATTGAGATTGGAAGCCTTTTACACATTCAATGAAAGATTTGCAAAAATTAGAAGCAAGAGAATAGAAAAGGCGGTCAAAGGAATAACAGGGTGTAAATCTTCTGCATTAATTAATGCAACGCCACAACAATCTGGGACTGGGAGAAAAAGAAAAGCGAAGCCCAGTGAGGATGAAGCAAACCAATCTAAAATTGACACCATGGAGAAATCAGGTGTTAAGAAGCAGTCGAAACGAGGAAGGATGAAAGTTAAGAATTCAAAGATCAATTTAGATCAATCCAGGGATGATTCTAAAGTAAGGGGTAGACAGAAAGGAGGACGGGGCGGAGGTGGAAGAGGAAAGAGGAAAGCTACCACCAATGATGATATCAGTAGTAGTGAAAATGATGATGTGCAACACATATCGGAAGACGCTGATCAAATACGAAGGGTAACACCCCACCCCCCCCCCCCCCCCCCCCCCCCCCAACCCTCTCTCTCATTGTGTCATAGTAACAATAATTTTTTGTGTTTGTTAACTCCAGTCAGGGCGAGTCAGAAAGACTGTTAACTACACTGTTTCTGATGACGAAAAGGATGAAACTTTTGTCAAGGAAGTGGGGAGCGGTAAGGAGTCTGTAATGGATCAAGAAGATGGTGGCATTGATGAGCACATCGGTAGTCAACTCAGAGCAAGTGTTGGAACGGGGATGGGTGATGGACTGTTGGTGGAAGAAATGAATAAGATGGACATGCAAATGGTTGTTGATGATAAAATGGACGATCCTTTCGACCACCAGGGGCAAGCAACAAAAGAGTATCTGCAGTTTGGAGGTGGTTTTTGTTTAAATGAAGATGATGAAGACAAGGAATTTGACAAACATGCCTCAGGAGATATGATGCCCGAGAAATGTGATGCTACTACTAGTGAAGAAAATCTCGAAAACTCTGCAGTCGTTAACGTGCATGATCAATCATCGGGTGCTTTTTCCTCGCTGGATGATGATCCCGACCCCAAGGAAAAATTCCTCCGTGCAATGCCTAATCTGAGGCGGAAGAAGAGGAAAAACTGAACTTTCTGATAAATCTTTTATTTTAATTGTGTTTATTTGGATATTTTTGCTTTGGTGAATTAATTGATATAGTTGTAGAGGTATGCATCCAGATTAGGAATGGCAGTATGGTGGGACAATATATGCCCCATTTTGTCTTCGTCATTGTTATTGTGTAAATAAGTTTGTCTGCAGCATATGTAATAATTTTACGTAACAAAAAGGAAAAATCTCGTGTGATGCATTTTCACGGATAGAAGAAAGATAGTGTCTGAACTATTTTTAAATAACTTTTTGAATGTTTGCTTTTTAATCTAAAAGTTGATTTTTAAAATTTGATCCTGGAATTTTTTGTGCTATTCCATTTTTGTAAAAAAATGAAAGTAAAGTTTTTTTTCCATGCAAGAGGCACTAGAACTTCTCAATATTTTTATTAATATTTTAGTGATATGAAAAATAACAAAATAAATTAAATTCAAAAAATTATTTGACTGTTATCAGCAAGATTATCGAAAATTTTAAATTTAACCACTATGTGCATCGTGTTTGACAAAAATATTATATTTTTTAACGAGTTAAAATTAGACAATCAAAAAATTAAAATTATGAAAAAACTCTCTGTTAACAGTATCTAGTGGTGACCACTTAGGGCGCATTTGGTTCGTAAGATAAAAGTATCTATCCGCCAAAAATATGCATATTTTTTGCGGATAAATACTTTTATCTTACGAACCAAATGTTTGTGGATAAATACTTTTATCTTACGAACCAAATGAGCCCTTAGAAGATTAGATGTGGACATTTAAATAAAACATGTGGCATGTCTACAATATTGGGTCATATTCTTAAAACTCAAGGACAGGCATTTCTTCGGATCCCCTCCTTTGGATCTTGCATCCCTCTAAACCTTCTCAATAAAATAATATGCTTTTTCATTTTCACGATAAATTTTGCATTTTCATTTTTTTTTGTTCACACTAATAAATAAAAATAGTTTTTGTGCGCTAATTGCATCGTGCAATTCAAGTGTATTTTTGAAAAGTTACACAAAATACTATTGAAAAATTATACAAGTTATTACTAAAAAGTTTATATTTAATAGTGTAATTTTTCAGTAATAACTTATGTAACTTTTCAATATTATTTTGTGTAATTTTTTAAAAATACAATTGAGTTGTACGATATAACTGGTGCATAGGAGACTTACTCACAAAAATATCACCCTGTTAAAATAGACATAATTTAAAAAAAAAAGAAAAGAAAGAAAAGATCCTTCTCTGCCCAGTGAGTGATCTTTGGATCCATCCGTGTGAACCTTCTCGATAAGGGAATATGCCTTTCATTTTCACACTTATAAAATAAAAACAGCACTCTATTAAAATACACACAATTATTTTTCAAAAAGAAAAAATCCTTCCCATGCCTTCTCCAACCATCTACTCAAAAAGCAGGTCTTTTGATTATCATCCCAACGCCACCTCAAAAGCAAAATACT
>JAPKLY010000451.1:26348-41317 GCA_026898435.1 Prunella vulgaris | reverse complement strand
CAGGTCTTTTGATTATCATCCCAACGCCACCTCAAAAGCAAAATACTTCTGCCTCCAAAACAGAACTCCTCCTCAACAATAAACCTAAAAAGTAGGTTTTTTAGGGATCCATTTCAATTAATATTATATTTATTTTCTTTATAATTTGATTTATCAACTATATTAATTATTTAATTTTTAGATAAATAATAAATAATTAAATATTATGATTATTTTAAGTTTTTATATTTTATTATTTTTTTTAAAACTCCAAAAATATATTATGAATTTTTTATTACATAAACGATAAAATACAAATTCAAAATACGCAAAATACATCAATAAATTCGAAAGCAACAAAGTAAATTCATAACAGTCAATTTAATAAAAAACTAAATTAAAAAAAAAGAATTCATGTAGTCTTTAAAAAAATATGCATGTTGATAGAATTTCTCAATGATGTTTTTATGTGGCTATTATAACATATAATTCTATCAAACAATAATCTAAGAAACATTTGTTCTTGAGTGGATAATGTAGAGAGAGAAAGTGAGAGCTTAGAGAGAGAAAGTAAATGTGTATTATGAAGACTTGGAGAGAGAATGATACAAGATAGACATATTTATAGGTGTGCAAGTGTGAGGTGACACCTTGTGAGCCTATTTGACTTTAGATGTTGACAAGGGTTCTTGACCCTTGTCTTGGTCCCTCACAATGCTACCTTTACAATGCTCGTCCTACTATATCTCTACTTGCTTCTTATACAACCGATGTCTATGTCTTGGACCTAGGCGAGCTTCCTTGCTAGCTTCGTTGTCTTGTGTTATTTTGGAGCAATGTGGAGACGGACTTCAGCTTGGTCTTCTTGGGTACGGGCGAGCTTCCATCATCTCCAAGTATCCAGGCGAGCTTCTCTATGTTGACTCCGGTCAAAGCTGGTGACGCATCTTCTAAGCAGGTTGACGACCTTCTTAGCTTTGGTTGCCGACCTTCTTAATCTTGGTTATTTCATTCTAAGCTGGCTCCTGGCGAGCTCCTCCATGTTAGCTAGCTTCTCCATGTTGGCCAACTCCTGACGAGCTTCTCCATGTTGGCTAGCTTCTCCATGTTGGCGAGTTTCTCCATGTTGGCCAACTCCTGACGAGCTTCTCCATGTTGGCTAGCTTCTCCATGTTGGCGAGCTTCTCCATGTTGGCCAACTCCTGACGAGCTTCTCCATGTTGATCAAATCCTGACGAGCTTCTCCATGTTGGCCAACTCCTGACGAGCTTCTCCATGTTGGCCAACTCCTGACGTGCTTCTCCATGTTGGTCAACTCCTGACGAGCTTCTCCATGTTGGCCAACTCCTGACGAGCTTCTCCATGTTGGCCAACTCCTGACGAGTTTCTTCATGTTGGCCAACTCCTGATGAGCTTCTCCATGTTGGCCAACTCCTGACGAGCTTCTCCATGTTGGCCAACTCCTGACGAGCTTCTTTATGAACTTCTCTATGTTGGCCAACTCCTGATGAGCTTCTTCATGTTGGCCAACTCCTGACGAGCTTCTCCATGTTGGCCAGCTTCTCAGCCTTGGTTATTTATCTTTGTAATCCTTCATTAGTAGTTCGCTTTAGTTCGACTATCAACATTTGTCCACGGCCACCACTACGAATTTTACTCCACCTTTTCTGGGAGGGAATGGGCCGATCAAGTCGATACACCATTTAGCAAATAGCCATGGACTATTCACTGATTTTAATTCTTGCTCCTGGGTATGGATGCTCGAAGCAAACTGTTGGCACTTTAAATACTTTTTAGCATATCTGATGGCATCCTTCCGTAGTGTCGGCCAATAGTACCCTTGCCTAATAGTCTTGTAAGCTAGGGCTTGCCCCCGACGTGGCCTCCACATATTCCTTCATAGATTTCTTCTAACACTTTCTGACCTTCTTCCTGGGAAAGGCATCTGAGTAACGGAAGCGAGATTCCCCTTTTGTATAACTGCCCCTCGATCATCATGTATCTGGCAGCTTGCTTCACAACTTGTCTTGCTTCCCACGGATCTCCCGGTTGCTCTCCATTGGCCAAGTATTTAGTGATGGGTGTACGCCAGTCGTCAATCACTTGTTGGTCGTTTACCAGTTGTTGCCCCTTCTTCAACACTTGATTGATATAATCAAATGTTGAAGGATTAGTCAGTTTTGTTATAACAACCTCCGAGATACTTGCTTCTCCGGTACTTATCGCCAAACGAGCTAGTGCATCTACTTGAGTATTTTCTAGCCGAGGAATCTGCTCAATGTACACTTGGTCGAACTTGAATATCAGTGTTGATAGAATTTCTTAATCGTTGTTCGTTATGTGGCCTTATATATGATTAATTCTACCAAACAATAATCTTATGATTTATGTTCTTGGATGAGATAATGTAGAGAGAGAGAGAGTTTAGAGAGAGAAAGTGTAATGTAGGAAATGTATTAGAATCCCCTGAATAGTACGAGAGAGGTCTTATTTATAGGTGTGCGAGTGTGAGACGGCACCTTACGAGCCTATTTGACTTCCGGTGTTGACGAAGGTCCGTAACCTTCGTCCTGGTCCCTGGCGATCTGCCAAACCTTGGTGATTATCCATATGCTAATTGTATTAGTTCGCCAGACCAACATTTGCCCCCCAGCTCGCATGCATCATGACTTCGTCAAATTTGCGGGCGAGCTGGAGAACCTGGATCCCGGCGAACTATCCTTGGATGATTGCCGAGCTAGCAGGCGAGCTCGGCCAGGGTGGCTGTTTTTGGCCGACGTGGTGCGGGAATCCAGGGGTCATGCACGCCTTTTGAGGCCTCGGTTCCCGCCCACAATCATGTCAACTTTCAAATCTTTTGCAAATAGGTCCCCGCACTTCCCGAATATCGCACCTCGCCCCGACGTCTATAAATAGGGGGAAATGGATCCATTTTCCCACTTTCTGTATTTTGGAATTCTCAGAGCTTTCCCGGCGACCGATTTTTCTTGCGTTCGACGGATTTTCGAAGGCTCTTCAAGGTAGGATTCGATCTTTCTCCACCTTTCTTCTGCCTTTTACTTGATTTCTCTTTCGTTTCTTTGGGCTCCCTGAACGACACCGTACTGTGACTTTGGATTATTGGATTGTACCGAAAACCCCTTGGACTTCTCTGAGACAATGTCGACACACTCTTCGAGCAGGACCTTTTCGGACCGAAACCCTGAGAAACGACCAATAATTAAGGATGAGCCTCCTCGGGTTTCGTATGTGGAGATCGGCTCCAGCTCTGAGGCAACCTCGGCAGCTTGCCAGGTCTCCGGTGAGCTGCCCAGCGAGCTGCATCCTGATCCGGAGGAAGGAACCTCCAGCGCCGTGTACCGCGAGGTATGGGAGGAAGGCGACGAGGTCGCCCAAGAGGAAAGAGTTGCCAGTGGCTACGAAGGGTCTGAGGAGGTCGATGAGGGCATCGCCGAGGTCAGCGAGGAGGGTGGCGACCTAGAGGAAGTTACGCTCGAGTGGTTCCGTCGCATTGGTTTCCCGGAACCCCAGCTGGTCGAACATCAGGTCCCTGCCCAGGTCGTCCATCCATTCGACTGGGGCGAGTATGTCACCGAGTATGCGGTGAGCTTCCCTTGCCCCGACCGGGTACTCCCCGCCGACCCCGCCGATCTAGAGAAAGTCGCCCCATCTGATTATAAGGCTGGCGAGGTGGTGAGCCTCATTGATGAGTGCGACCTGCCCATCATACGCAGGAAGTATCGCATCCCGCTCGATATCTTCATATATGCTCCAATGAAGAATGAGCGACCGACGCGCCTCCTGAGGGGTTGACTGCTTTGAACGTCGATGTTCTAATGGCCGGGCTTACGTTGCCATTGCACCCGATCATCGGCCAATACCTCACCGACAATAATTTGGCCATCACTCAGCTCACCCCGAACGCATGGAGCAACCTTCTCGCCGCCTTGTCCGTCTTTGGATTGGAGGGCTACGAGAACGCGACGACCTGGGCGGACCTGGGCGAGCTCTTCGCCGTGACCAAGCGGGCACAGACGCAGGACGACACGGGATACTATTATCTGAAAGCTCGCCCGGGGGAAAAATTTCTCGGGGACTTGCCAAATAAAGTCCGTGACTGGAAGAAGCAGTTTTTCTTCATAGGCGGAGACTGGTGAGCCTCCATCACGTACCACGGGCGAGGTGACCGTATTCCCACTCCGGAGGGATACGGGGAAGCCAACAGTAGGTCGCCTATTTCGGTGTGTGTGGGTTGAATTAGATATACTAATTCTAATTTTCTTTCTTTTGCAGTTCCAAAGCGCCACAAATCTAGCAGGGGCAAGCCCAAGGTATCGGTCGAATTCGACGTGGTGCGTGCCATCTGCTGTTTGAGAAGCGAGAAGGATAGGCAGGTCGCCCACCTGTGCACGCACCATTGCTTGCGGCTCGCCGGGCTCCTCACACTACCCCACCACCTCGATATCAAAGGTCCCGAGCTCCCAGGTTTTTAACTCTTCGGAGCTCGCCTATGGGGGGGTGTAGTTCGTCCATCATGCTGACATCTTCAATTTTTGTGCAGGTGGTAGCTTCGTCGCTATTCCGATTGCTGAGGTCCCCGAGGCCTATCAACTTGTCAAAGAGCGCTTCGAAATGGGCCCACCTCGCCCCAACAGACTCACTCCGCCGTCTGTGCTGGCGTTGGAGGCGAGCAAGGAGGCAGAGCTCACCTCTAAGAAGGGCGAGGTAGGAGGGTCGGGGACCCAGAGGGAAAAGACCAAGGCCCCCGAGAAGCCTAGGTCTAAGGCTGCGGAGGTCGCCCGGACCAGCCGAGGTGGTGGGCGAGCTGTCATCTCCTCCGAGCGAGGTCGCGGAAAAAAGGGGCCCCAAAGAGGTGAAGGATCCTGTGCAGGCGAGGAGGATTCCCCAGCTCGTAAGAGGACCAGGTACACTGGCCTGGTCGATGAGGATTTCGACCGAGCTGAGAGGGCCTCGGCGAGGTCTGGGCAGGGAGGTTCCGCTCAATCCACGGCCCCGTTGGCGGCCATGCCTATCCCGAGCTCGCCCCCTTCGCCATCTCCATTCGGGGTGCAAACTAATGATGACACGCTCCTTGGTTGGGACCCCGACCGAGCTCAGTGAGTAGCTCGCCCAGTCAATCTTCATCGCTTATTATCTCTTATTTTTCTAACATTTTTTATCTGTTTTGATCTCGCAGTTATGCCCCAATCGCCTTCCCGAATCGTCATGAAGCCCTGCATGCCTTCGAGCGATCTCGCTCCCTAACATCAATGCGGAGCCTCCATCCGGGCCTAGTCCGGAACACTGTGAGCGAAATACCGAGGCATTGGACGGCTCCGCTGGTGGCGACCATCAACAACCAGGACTTGAAAGAGAACCTCCTCCTCTCGGCTCACCACGCGAGTAGATTAATGCTCGCCAACCAGAAGGCTTTCGAGCAGATCATCTAGCTGGAGGCAGGTAGCTCCGACAGGAACAAAAGGATGCTGGCCTTGGCGGACACTGCTGACAAGGCGAAGAGGCAGGCGCAGCTCGCCGAGGAAAGGGCCGAGACATCTTTGGCCACCGAACAAAATGCCTTGCAGCAGCTCGAGAACGTTCAACGTCGGCTCGCCAGGCTCGAGCAGGAGACGGAGGTGAGAATAAAAGCCAAGGAAGATGAGCTCGCCGCCCAGCTTGCCCAAGAGGTCGGCAACCACGGGATTACGAAGAAGGACCTCGCACTGCAGTGGGGCCTGGTGAAGAGCTCCAACGCCGAATGTGAAAGGCTAAGAGGCGAACTGGAGGCGAAGGCCAACGAGGTTGCCGAGCTACGGAATGTTGCTTCCTCCTCGCCGGATCTGGCGGCTGTGAGGGCCGAGGCCTCAGACAAAGGATGTGTTCAATGTTACGCCGAGGTCCTTCGGACCCTTTGGTGGGCGCGAGCCCATAAGGACAATGAGGTCGAGGCTGTGGTGGGCGACTTCAAGGCCTGCCTGGACCGGGTTCCCTTTCCCGATGGCACCGAGCTTGACATCGGCGACCTCCCTGAGCTCGGCATTCCCCTCGACTTCGTACCGGACCGCTTTCAAATCATCGACAGTCGAGGTGCCGGAGCTGAACCTTGGCGAGGCGGAGGAGGTCGCTCGCGAGGAGGATCGCATCCCCCTCACTGTCGAGCAACTGCAGGAGGCTTGTGGGGATGCCATGATGAACTTGGGCGAGTTCGATGCCAGCGGGCTAACTGGTAATATCACTTCCGAGTCCGAGCTCGCCATTCCCGCTACCCAGCTCGCCCCTTTCCCTACCGAGGTCGCTGTTGATGTGCCTGTTGCCGCCGCCGCTCCCGACACTTAAGCTTTTTTCCCTTGTTTTCTAGAATAATTTTTTTATTTCTCAACTCGTAGTAGGTCGCTAGGCTCCGTAGCTCGCCTAGAAGGAGCTCTTTTTGTAATCTTTTGTTTTTGTTTAAGTAGATGCAGCTCGTTGGGCACGCGCAGCTCGCCCAGAAGGAGCTTTTTATAGTTCAAAGATGGCTAGCTAGTCGGCCTTTATGGCTAGCAACACTTCGAACACTTAGGAATTTTCATGTATTTTTGCCTTGAAAATTTCCTAAGTGTCTTTTGAAAAGAAAACGAGCATTTTTTGTCCAACTCTTCGCACTTCGTTTTTGCGCTTCTACGTTATAATTTTCAAAATAGCTCATTTTTATTTATTTTTTTGGTACATAACTGTTCGTCTTATTCTACTTTGAGAAGCGAATCGTTCGTTTTACGTCACTTACGACTACGAATTGTACCTCTATTTTGAGAGTGCTTATTCTTCGTCTTACACCACTTAGGGCCGCGAATTGCTTGTCTTAGGCCACTTAGGGCAGCAAGCTGCACTTCGATTGATTCACGTTGGGCCGCTAGGTTTCATGAATCTTGCCTTAGACGTTTTTCATTTTTTCGCGAATTTTTCTAACTTGTGGCAGTAGGTGCTTAGCAACCCTTTAAGAAGGGTACCTTCGCGACCTTGGGCACTTTGGCCTTTGCCTTCGAGCTATTTAATTACAACGTTTGGGACCTTGGTCCTTGCGCATTGCGGATTTTCGAGTACGTGGGCGAGCTGGGCTTGGCGAGCTCCCCTGAGCAGTGGGCGACCTGTTGCAGCTCGCCTGGTTGGAGAGCTGCACAGGTCCAAACACTTGGGGATTTTTCTGAATTTCTCTGACTTTTCAAATTTTTTGACTTTTTATAGCAACGTAATTTACATCGGTTCCCATCGACATTTCTGATGTAAACCTTTGACTAGTCTATTACAGAACTCTAGTCTATTGGTAGAACTTTTTTAGATGCGTCGCACTCCAGGTGTATGACAAAGCTTTGCCTTCTGCATCTTCAAGATCATAAGTGCCGTTCGGCCAAGCTGCGGTGACTCGGAACGGTCCTTCCCAGTTTGAGCCGAACACACCTGGTGGGGCCATCAACTTCTTTTTCAACACCAGGTCCCCGACCTTGAATTTTCGGTCTCGGACCTGTGAGTTGTAATACTTCTCTGCTCTTCGTTTGTAGGTGGCATTCTTCATTCCTGACGAGGCTCTGGTCTCTTCGATCAGATCCTTCTCCACTGCCAGGGCTTCGTCATTCCTTTCTTCATCATATCCCACCACCTTCCAAGTCTTGTTCTGGACTTCGACTGGGACCACGGCTTCAGTCCCGAAAGCCAGGGCAAATAGGGTCTCTCCGGTGCTGGCCCTATAGGAAGTTCTATAAGACTATAGGACCTCCGGGAGCTCGTCTGCCCAACTCCCCTTCTTCTCCTCGAGGCGGAGCTTCAATATGTGTTTTAGGATTTTGTTTACCGCCTCAACTTGGCCGTTCGACTGTGGATGGTAAGGAGTTGAGTAGTGCTTCTTGATGTTCCATGAATTGCAGAAGTCCCTCAACTTATGTCCGTCGAACTGCCTTCCATTATCAGTGATGACAGATTGCGGGAGTCCAAATCTGCAGATTAGGTTCTTCCATATGAAGCCGATCATCATTTCTTGAGTTATTGTTGTGAGAGCTTCGGCCTCAGCCCACTTAGTGTAGTAGTCTACTGCTACAACATCAAACTTTACACCGCCTCTACCAGGTGGAAATGGACCGATCAAGTCGATTCCCCATTTTGCGAAATGTCATGGGCTGAAAACCGACTTCAGCTGGTTGGCTGGGGAGTGGATGTTAGGTGCGAAAAGTTGGCACTTTCGGCACCATCGAGCGAAGCTGATGGCATCTTTGCGAAGAGTGGGCCAGTAGTAGCCTTGCCTGATCGTCTTGTATGCCAATACTTGCCCCCCAGCGTGACTCCCACAAATTCCTTCGTGGATTTCTTCTAACACTTTGGACCCCTGCTTCTTAGTTAGGCACTTGAGCAGGGGTAGAGAGAATCCACGTTTGTAGAGTTGGCCATCCAGTAGCGTATATCTGGCAGCTTGCTTTACTAACCGGCTAGCTTCCCAGGTGTTCACGGGGGTTGTTCCGTCCGTTAAATATTTTTGGATTGGAGTGCACCAATCTTCACCATCTTCACTGTCCACCTGCCCCCCGCTCGAGGTTTGATTTATCTTGTAATCGGACGTCGAGGGGTTTTTTAGTGTGGTGATTACAACCTCCGTGAATTCGGCTTCGCCGTTGCTAGTAGCTAGTCGGGCTAGAGCATCTGCTTGTGTGTTTTCTAGCCGCAGTATCTGATTGATGTAAACCTGTGTAAACATCGAGATCAGATGCGCGGCTATCTTTTGGTAGGTCATCATCTGTTGGTCTTTTGCTTCATACTCCCCCCGGACTTGGGATATTATTAGCTGGGAATCTCCGAAAACTTGAAGATTGGTTGCCCCACAACTAATGATAGCCTAAGTCCCGCTATCAACGCTTCATACTCCGCCTCGTTATTGGTTTCTCGAAAGTCAAACCGGATTGCAGAGGTGAAGACTTGTCTGTCCGGGCTGATCAGGACCACGCCGGCGCCTGCTGCTACGCTGGTTAATGATCCGTCAACGTAAAGATGCCACGGAGCTACACGCCCCCTCGTCGGATCTTGTGGGAAAGTTAGCTCGACAATGAAATCGGCCAGTGCTTGTCCCTTGATCGCTGTTCGGGGTGCGTAAGTTATACCGTATTGGCTGATCTCTAGTGACCATTTCAGCAGGTGTCCGGCGGTGTCTGGGCGCTGTAGTATTTGACGTAGTGGGAACGTTGTCAGCACCTCTACCGGGTGGTCAAAGAAGTAAGGCCTCAATTTTCTAACACTCATCACCAGTGCATAAGCCAGCTTCTCTGTTGGGGTGTACCGCAACTCAGCTTCGTGTAAGACTTGGCTGATGTAGTACACTGGTAGGTGTGTTTTTGCCTCTTCTCGGACCAGGACGGAGCTGATGGCCACCTCCGACGCGGCTAGGTATAGGTACAGCTTCTCTCCAGGTATCGACTTTGACAGGACCTGTGTATCTGCCAGGTATGTTTTGATGTCTTCGAAGGCTCGTTGGCATTCACTTGTCCAGACGAAGTGGTTTTTGAGGTGGAGATTGTTGGCTTTGGCCGCCTCTTTGTACCTCCGTGTGTGTGCCTTAATCGTCTCGAAGAATGGACGATTTCGGTCACCGGACCTGGAGATGAATCTGTTCAGGGTTGCCATGCACCCCGTCAATCTTTGAATTTTCTGGACGGAATCGGGTATACCCATCTCGATTATACATTGGACCTATGTCGGGTTGACCTCAATCCCACGCTGGCTAACCAGGTGCCCCAGGAACTTTCTGGAGTGTACGCCGAAGCTGGTCTTCTTGGGGTTTAACTTAATGTTGTAGTGGCGCAATATGTCGAAAGTCTGCTTTAGGTGGTCCAAGTGGTCTTCCTTTCTCAGACTCTTGACAACTATGTCATCCACGTACACCTCCATGGATTTGCCAATGTGTTGGTCAAACATTTTATTCACCAATCTTTGGTAAGTGGCTCCGGTGTTGATAAGTCTGAACGGCATCCTTTCCCAACAATACATGTTTTTGTTGGTGTAGAACGCTGTGTGTTCCTGGTCATCTGGGTGCAGAGCTATCTGGTGATATCCTGCAAAAGCATCCATGAATGTCATCATCTCATGGCCTGCGGTGCTATCTACCAACTGATCGATGTGGGGCAGCGGGAAGTTGTCCTTCGGACATGCTTTGTTCAAGTCCGTGAAATCAATGCATAGCCTCCACGTCCGTTGTGTTTCTTTACCAGGATGGGATTTGTGACCCACTGTGGACACAAAGCCTCCTTGATCAGCTTGTTGTCTAACAACTTCCCCACCTCAACAGTTAGAGCTGCATATTTGTCTGGTCTATACTTTCTTCGCTTTTGGCGTACGGGTCTCCTCGTTGGATCTATGTTGAGTCTGTGGCAAGCATGTTCCAATGGGATCCCCGTCATGTCTTCATGGGACCAGGAAAATACATCCAGGTTGGACATCAAGAACAGTTCCATCCTTGATCGGTACGGTTCAGGTAACTCAGAACCGATGAAAAGTTCTAAGTCCCTTTTCGGGTCCACCGGGAGTGCCGTCAATTCCTCCATGGGGGTGGCTTTTCTCTTTTGACTTTTCCACCTTGGGTCGCTGATGAATTTGTCCCACTCCTCTTGGGACATCTGCGCAGGTTCGTGACCTATGCGCGGTTCGAGGTTATCGGGTTGGCTTTCAGCTCGGGCAGGTCCATCAACTATTAGTACCTCCGGTGTTTCGTCAACTTGGGATGGTGCGGTGATTTGGGGAGTTAGGTCAATGTCCATTGGTGTTGGTTCTTGACCTCCTGCAGGTCCCCCATCTTGGGCTTCATCGACCACCTCCATGGGAGCAGGTTGTTGTTCCTGCGCAGGTCCCGACTCTTGCGCAGGTCCCAACACTTGGGTTTCTTCCAAATCCTCCGTTGGTGTCGGTTGTTTGTCTTGCACAGGTCCTGTGCCTTGGTTGATTTCCGACAAATCGCCTACCTCCATCATCTCAGTTTCGACCGAGACGACGTCTAGGATGTTTGGCTCGTCTGTCGGGATCTGTACGTCCTCTTCGAGGATGAGGACCTGCATAACAGACTTTCTGACCCGGTCGTCTTTGACTTGGAGTAAACACTCTCGGGCCTTTTTCTGGTCACCTTTTATAGTTCCGGCACCTTTTGGAGTTGGGAATTTCAAACAGTAGTAGTAGGTCAAACACACCACTTTGAATTCATTAATAAACGGGCGGCCAAGGAACCCGTTGTAGGAGGACTGCTGGTCGACAACTAGGAAATCTATGAGCCTAGTCAGTCTCCTTTCGAGGTCCTCAACCGATACAAGCTGGACGCTCAACCTAACACTACCTAGGGGGAGGGTTACAGCCCTTCCGAACCTCACTATCCTAGCATTGCTAGGTTCCAGATACGACTCAAAATCACCTAAGGCATCTAAGGTGGATTGGATGAGAATGTTGGTGAATGCGCCGGTGTCCACAAGTAGTCTGTGAACTCGGACGTTCATGATGTTGGCGGTTATCACCAATGAGTCGTTGTGGGGCATTAGTAGCCCTTCCAGGTCCTCCGAGGAAAATGTCAGCTCATCAGTAAGCTGCGAGATGGACCTGGGGCCGGAGCTACCTTCCTGGACTTAGTTTATGGCCCGGATTTCGGCCTTCCTCTTTCTCTTGGATATGGAGGATCCCCCGTCCTGGAGACCTCCAGCTGCTCCGATCTCCTCCTCGAGGACCAAAAGTTCCCGGGTGGGCTCCATGTTTTGCTGAGGTTGGGGAGGTGCCCTCCGCCTGTTCTGGGGACCAGGTTGGTCCGTTTCCTCGTCCTCATCATCGGAGGTGGCCCTCCTCTCGAACCTTGGTCTCTTAGCTGGGGCCTTCTTCACGAACTCCGCCAGCTTACCATCCACGTAGAATTTCCAGAGCTGTTTGAGGAGGTCTCGGCACTCGCTGGTGAAGTGGCCGATGGCTTGGTGGTAGGCGCAAAATTTATTAGGGTTGAGCTTCGTGCGGTCCTGGCGGATCCGCCTCGATTCCTCCAGCATGGCCTTGCCTTTGACGACAGTGAAAATATGGTCGACAGAGACGGTGATGACCTGATTGAGCTTTTCTTTGAGCTCGTCTCCCTCGCCAAAGGCCTTTAAGTTCCGGGGAGCCTTGTAGGTGCCCCCGGACTTCTTCCCGTAGGGTTTTTTCTCTTCGTGAGCACCAACTTCTTTGAGCAGTGCCTCCTGCATGGCCACGAACACCCCCGCCTTATGGTGGAATTCGGTGTAAGTGTTGGGACATGCGAGGTGCATCTCCTTCCAAAGATCAGTGTCCTTCCTGAGTCCGGCCATCGCTGCGATGACCTTGGTGTCCTCACTCACCGGCTCACCTTCTAGCAGGATTTTGTCGAACCTCTCCAGGTACTGCTGGTCGGTCTCGCTCTCGCCTTAGTGGATGTTGGCGAGTCGGTGCTTCTGGGTAAGGTAGGATCCGAACCCAGAGAAGTGGGCCAAGAACTCCCGCGAGAGTTGGCCGAATGAGCAGATTGACCCCGGGGCGAGTGAAGAGAACCAGTGGTGAGCTCGGTCCCCTAGGGTCAGCGGGAAGTTCCGGCATTGAGTAGAGTCGGTGGCACCAACCGAAATCATGAAGTCCACGTACTTGGCCAGGTGGACTTTCGGGTCAGATTCGCCCTCGTACGCGGACATCACCGGGAACTGGATTTTCTTCTGGACCGGTGCGCGGAGGATGGCAGGTGCCAATGGAGATGCGGGGAGAGTGGTGGCGTCAGGTCCACCGGACTTGGCTGCTACTTGGGCTTGCATCATTTCGATGGCCTTTTTCAGTGAGGCCAGCTCGTCATCACGGGTCACCTCCGGTGGAGGCTGCTCAAAGGTCGTGAGTCTCGCGGACGCACGTCCCCGAGGTGCCTCACTCTGGGGTGATCTCTCAGTGACGGGCTGGAATTGGCGTCCACCATGGGGCCCAACCTGTCGGTGGCGGGCCTTCTCAATCGTTCATGGGTGGACCTGCTCGGCTGTAGGTCTGAGTCTCCCCCGTGGGACGTGACCGGGGTGGCTGTTCGTTTGTTCTCTCCGCACCTGGGTCCCAGTCTGCCTTGGAGGACTTCCCTCCTTTGTGATTGGTGGGTGCCGGATGCCCTAGTGTAGGCCGAATCTCTTCCGGTGTAAGGACCGGGATCCTCCTCCACCATCTTGGCCTTGCCGGCCCTTTCCCTATGCTGGCGAGCTTGTGCCGAGCTCGCCTCCTGCTCGGTGGGGAGGACACTGTACTCCCCCCGGGTCTGAGTTCCCTGGGTGGGCCTGGTTTGCTCCCGGGCTTCGGCAGCTGGAGCTCGTCTGGGCACCAGGGTGAGCTCGACCTGCTGCCTCTGCTGCAACCTTTGCAAGGTTGCGATGGTGCGCTGGAGCTCGTCGGGGTTGTTGGCCAGGTCCCTCAGGGCAGGGATCATGTCTTCTTGTGCCACCACAGCTCGCGGAGGTCGCGGGGCTGCAGTGCTCTTCTGGGGAGGTGGTTGTGAGGTCTCCACCACCTGGCGTGAGGTCTTCACCTCGGCCTGGTTTTGGTCACCTCCTTTGGACCTTCCGGCAGCTACGGAGGTCTGTCCTTTGGCGGCTCGAGTTTTAGCCATTTTTGGATTTCGGAGGGGGTAACTTACTGCAGGTCGCCGAGGTAGAGGGAGATCGCCGGGATGGTGGTCATCCAGCTTGGGTGGAGCTGTGCAAGTTTTTGTCTGGCCTCGCGTGTGACAAATTATCCGGGGTCCGGTTTATTCGTGTACACGTGTGCGTTTCAAAACTTTTTCCGGGCAGAATTTGTAAATCCGAAAATCTAGATTTTTACCCAGAAATCTAGGTTTTTGTTTGAAGGAATGAATATGTGTATGTGTATCTTCAAGTGTTCTTGAGCTTTATCAAGAACACCTCCAAATCTTCAAATCTTCAAACAAACCCTAACTTTTTGTTCTTGATAAATTTTTATTTTTCAGATTCCGCACCCCTCCTTCTAGCGCCAAATTGTTGATAGAATTTCTTAATCGTTGTTCGTTATGTGGCCTTATATCGGATTAATTCTACCAAACAATAATCTTATGATTTATGTTCTTGGAGGAGATAATGTAGAGAGAGAGAGAGAGAGTTTAGAGAGAGAAAGTGTAATGTAGGAAATGTATTAGAATCCCCTGAATAGTACAAGAGTGGTCTTATTTATAAGTGTGCGAGTGTGAGACAACACCTTACGAGACTATTTGGCTTCCGGTGTTGATGAAGGTCCGTAACCTTCGTCCTGGTCCCTTACACTGCTCCCTACATCGTGCCTCATCCTACTACAATACCTTAGACTAGATGGGCCTCATTAAAAACCTCGCCGTAAACCACCCTTGTGGATAAACCGGACGGAGGGAAAAAGAGCGCAACCATCGGGGTCCTATTGACTAAGAGGCGAGCTCCTGGGCGAGCTCGGAGGCGGGCTCCAGTGGTTCGGGCGAGCTCAGAGGCGAGCTCCAGTGCCTTGCGTGGCTTACGAGTGGCGTGCGATGATGGACCTCGGTGAGGCCTTTGTGAGGATAGGGGCGAGCTTCTTTAGGCGAGTTGCGATGGTGAGCTGCCCCCAAGTGGGCGAGCTCCACACTTCCACGGATCTGGGTGAGCCCTGGCGATCTGCCAAACCTTGGTGATTATCCATATGCTAATTGTATTAGTTCGCCAGACCAACAATCAGATTTGCTACGATCCTTTTATAGATGATCATCTGTCGATCTTTTACCTCGTATTCACCTCGGACTTGAGATACTATTAGCATGGCCCCTGCGCAAGGATGACACGCATAAATCGAGAAATGATCCAAATTTTGAAGCTCGTCAGGAGTTGGCCAACATGGAGAAACATATCAGGAGTTGGCCAACATGGAGAAGCTCGTCAGGAGTTGGCCAACATGGAGAAGCTCGTCAGGAGCTGGCCAACATGGAGAAGCTCATCAGGAGTTGGCCAACATGGAGAAGC
>JAPKLY010000451.1:12107-26338 GCA_026898435.1 Prunella vulgaris | reverse complement strand
GCCAACATGGAGGAGCTCGTCAGGAGTTGGCCAACATGGAGAAGCTAGCCAACATGGAGGAGCTCGCCAGGAGCCAGCTTAGCATGAAATAACCAAGGTTAAGAAGGTCGCCAACCAAGGCTAAGAAGGTCACCAACCTGCTTAGAAGATGCGTCACCAGCTTTGACCGGAGTCAACATAGAGAAGCTCGCCTGGATACTTGGAGATGAAGGAAGCTCGCCCGTACCCAAGATGACCAAGCTGAAGTCCGTCTCCACATTGCTCCAAAATAACACAAGACAACGAAGCTAGCAAGGAAGCTCACCTAGGTCCAAGACATAGACATCGGTTGTATAAGAAGCAAGTAGAGATATAGTAGGACGAGCATTGTAAAGGTAGCATTGTGAGGGACCACGACAAGGGTCAAGAACCCTTGTCAACATCTAAAGCCAAATAGGCTCACAAGGTGCCACCTCACACTTGCACACCTATAAATATGTCTCTCTTGTATCATTCTCTCTCCAAGTCTTCATAATACACTATTACTTTCTCTCTCTAAGCTCTCACTTTCTCTCTCTACATTATCCACTCAAGAACAAATGTTTCTTAGATTATTGTTTGGTAGAATTATATGTTATAATAGCCACATAAAAACATCATTGAGAAATTCTATCAACAATGCAGAATTTAAAAACAAAAAAAGCCAAATAACTATACATGTAGAGTTAAAAAAAAATTAAATAAGGGGCACGGCTGTACAACCTCTATTCCCAAATCCAACCTCTTAGGCCCTCTCCTGCATAAACCCGAAAAATAGGTTTTTTTACTGCCACATCAGCGCCACCTCAAAAGTAAAAATCTTCTACCTCCAAAACTAAACTCATCCCCATTGCATAACTTCGAAAAATTGATTTTTTTGAGACCCACTTCAATTAATATCATATTTATTCATTTTAGGGCTCATTTGGTTCGTAAGATAAAACTATCTATCCGTCGAAAATATGCATGTTTTCGACGGATAGATAATTTTATCTTACGAACTAAATGAGCCCTTATAATTTAATTTATCAACTATATTAATTATCTAATTTTTAGATAAATAATAAATAATTAAATATTTTAATTATTTTAATTTTTAATATTTTTTAAAAGTACTCCAAAAATATTTTCAAGGAAGAATATAAAAGAAGCCAATGGACATATTTTCAGAAAAAGTTAAAAAAATCAATAAAAAAAAATTCACATAGAAATGCCTATCTTCACTTCAACAACAAAAAACAAACTTAATTAAAAAAAAGAAAAGAAAATGCTGCACGGCTGCCAACAGGAAAAGCAAAAAAATAAAATAAAATAAAGGGTTAATATCAATTTGCAACTCGTGCTATATTACATTATTCAATTTACAACCTATACTATTTTCTCAATCAAATTGCAACCCATACTATATAAAATTGACCGATTGATACCTTAACTCAAATTTTTATTTTTATTTTTCGCAAGAGTATTTTTTTAAGGTTATATTTGTCAATTCCTAATTATTTATTTTTATTGACCCAAATTTTTTAATTTTGATTAAAAAAAACCCTAATTCACACCTACTATCTGTAATTTCTACCGAGAGGAAGGAATAAAAATTGCAAAAAAATTTCAATTAGAGAGACGACGTGAGAAGAATTGAGGGGACGGCAAAATCATCCATGGTTTTTGAACAACGGTAAAATTCAAAAAACTAGAAGCCGTGATCGACTTGCACCGTTGGGTGGCTAAAACTTATTGGAGAAGGGGTGGACACACTTGGACTCTGGGGATAACGCAAGTTGAGTAGATTTATGTATTCAACTTTGTCCATGGAGTTATATGATATTAGTCATATCTATAATCTTCTACATTAACTTAGGTTAGATATTCATGGGATTTATTTAGAATTTAAACTTTTAAAATTGTATTTGTATCATGTATATATTCTAATTATTCTCATTTGTAAGACCACAACAGTGAGTATTGTTCAATATCACGAAAAACACCCTCTTTCAGCACCTTATTCTTAGCCCTATACAATTGAAGTTTAGGGACATTTATCTTTAGGTCTTTAGAAACCCAAGCATGCATTGAGTCCACAGGCTATCTAGGATCTGTGTAAATCTTATCCTTATAAAGTTCACCCAACAATGTAGCAGATGCAACCGTCACCTTTTGAACCCTATGACATTTATGTTGATTATTGTATGTTTTCACCTAATGGATAAAAAGAAAGTAAGACGCCAAAATAATGCACATAAATAAGATTGAGAAGTAATGTAAATTTTTTTTTACCTGAATTGTATCCTCATGCTGAGCTTGAGATGCATAAATAACCCATGGGCATGAAGGGTGTTTACATTTTGCCTGCACTTTTTTAGAATGGTTGAATGTGAATTTGACATCCCTACCTAACCTTATGGCATGAAACCTTACCATTTTTCTAAATTCACTGATATCATTAATACACATTCCCACATAAAATTCATCATCTTTCACCCCTGCTCTTGCTATATTCGGCTTACCCTTCCCCACATTATTTCGCTTTTCTCCTGTTGCTTCTTCATGTATAATAAGTTGGTTTTTTAGACCTCCCCATTCAACATCATCATCAATGTTAGCATCAAATAATACATCATCATCTGAAATATCAAATTCACTCTTAACAATTGGTCAAAAAATTCAGAATCAGAACCCCAAGATTGTACACCATCACTATCATCACTATAGAATTATCAATCAAATTGTACTTTTCAAAAAACCCACTACTCCCTATATGATCTTTCCTCTTATCATTCTCAGGTTGTCTCATGTCTTCATTGTCACCCATAAATTCCAAGGGTTCATCAATACTTGGAAACACATTTTCCTCAATTTGAACACTAACAGATTCTTCTACCCTATCCTCTGATACCATCTGTTCAACAAAAAGTCCAACCATCCTATTTTCATCAATAAACTTAACAAGGTTTAATGCATCTATGTCAGTTTTAACTAGAAACATTCATCTATTCCACCCATACTACAATGGAACAATACATCGTCCTTAAGACCAAGTCAGATGCCATCTCATCTAATTCAATCATAGACATTTCATCAGGATGACAAAAGTCAATATAATTGACCATAGACCCAATATAACACATCTTTCCTAAATCTCTGAAAATCTTACCAGAATGGTGCATCCGTATGGTAAATGATTCAGAATCAAGACCTGGTGGAGTGGGAAAACACAAAGTAAAAATCAAAATTAAGTATACCACACAAAATGATTAAAAAATAAAATACAAAAAGTAATACACATGGTTTAATTTAATTTTTGCAAGTAAAACGTGTACAGACTCTTGTCCAAAACTGAATCAATTGACTAATAATAATATCTATAACATTTTAATTTTCATATAAAATTTTATGTTGAGATTGACTAATTTACTATAACTACTCAAATAAGTACTTGTTTGAATCAATAAATTAAGCTGAAAAGTAATTACTATGAGGCATGATTAGATAGAATTTAATTTGTTTCCTTTCTTTTCCTTAATGCATTAGAAAATAAATATTAAAAAATGTGTAGAATGATGTAGACATTAGAAAATCTTCTTATTATTTTGGAGTAGAATAAAATTTTGATCATTCTGATGACTAACTTATTATTTGCATGTTATATTTAATCTACAAAAACTCTCTTTTTCAAATAAGATATCAATCCTATTTACATAAACTTGAATATAACTACATTGTCATACTGAGTTAAAATCTCAATAGCAGACTTATTCCATACTGACATGTTTAAAGACTATTCAACCGATGAGATCAAATATATTTTTAGTTTTCATTTTTGGTCATCACTCTCTTTACAAAAACAGGAACTCATAAACAATCAAGAAAAATTGCATCAAAAACACTATTAAAAAATGCTAGAAGGGAAAAAAAATTAGAATATCATACCATAGTTAGGACACAACATTCCAAGCAGTATATATTTATTATTATCTTGTCTAATTCGTCAACCTATACACAATTCTTCTTTTAAAATCGCTCAAGATACTCTACTCAATCACAATGGAGTTATGAAGAAAATAACACTGTAAAAAAAAAAATAGTATCAGTTATAGAAAATATGAATCGTATTTCATTGATTTTACAAATGAGAATAATTAGAATATATATATATGATACAAATACAATTTTAAAAGTTTAAATTCTAAATGAATCCCATGAATATCTAACCTAACTTAATGAGATATGCATGACTAATATCATTTAATTCCATGGACAAAGTTGAATACGCAGAAATTGAATCTTAAATCTACTCAACCTGCGTTATCCCCAGAGTCCAAGTGTGTCCACCCCGTCTCTAATAGGTTATAGCGATCCAACGGTGCAAGTCGATCACAGCTCCTAATTTTTTGAATTTTACCATTGTTCAAAGATCCTGGAAGATTTTGACCGTCGTCTCTTCAAATGAATTTTTTTTTGCATTCTTTTATTCCTTCCCGCGACGTCTCTCTGTAGAAATTAGAGACTTTGAGTTAGTGGGTGTGAAATAGGGTTTTTTTAATTGAAATTAAATTTTTTGGGTCAATAAATATAAATAATTTGCAATTGACAAATATAACCTTAAAAAATACTATGGCCGGAAAAAAATTAAAAAATTGAGTTGAGGTATCAATCGGTCAATTTTATATGGTACAGATTGCAATTTGATTGAAAAAATATTATAGGTTGTAAATTGAATAATGCAGTATACTTACATGTTGCAAATTGATATTAATCCAAAAATAAAATATGCTGCAGTGCGGGACCCACTTCCTCTTCTACCAGGGTATAGAGGAAATTGCAGTTCTGGTCCCACAGGACACGACTTTAATCGCTTTTGGTCCCAAGGTGTGCAAAACTAGTCTCATACACATTTTTTTGTTGCATTTTTTGTCCCAACGTCAAAAAACTAACGGTTCCATTAGTTTATGACACTTTTGGTCCCAAATTTTTTTTACTCAAATTTGACTTTAGAATCATGTAGAACACTCTAAAAATTAATAATATAAAGCTAGAGTATTTTAGAATATTTTAAAAAAAATTTAGTATAAGTTGAGAGTTATTGAGAAATCAAGAGAACTCGTCCCAACCATTGATTTAAAATAATATTTATAGTCCATTGTGACGGTGAGTTACTATAAATAGGAGGATATTGCTTAAAAATCTAAAAGTTGTAAAAACTTTTAAACTATAAATAAATAATCATTATTCTCAAATATTTTTATACTCAATATTTACTTCTTAAATCATATAATTTCGTGCTAATCACTAATTAAAAATAATATTCATTAATACTATCAATTGAAATAATTTATCAATGTACAAAAATCGAGCTAGAGAGCCCTCTCTCGATCCAATTTTTGCGAGATCAACAAATTTAAGTGTTTTGGGCCTAGGCGGCTTTTTATTTACCAGTAATTTTTAAAAAATATTAAAAAAAAGTTAGGCAGCGTCTAGATCACCTTTTCAATGACAATTTAAATAAAAGAAACAATATATGTGCTACGTCAGCAGAATTAAAATTATTATTTAAAATTACTGGTAAATAAAAAGCCGCCTAGACCCAAAACACTTAAATTTGCCGATCTCGCAAAAATTGGATCGAGAGAGGGCTCTCTGTAGTATTAATGAATATTATTTTTAATTAGTGATTAGCACGAAATTATATGATTTATGAATTAAATATTGAGTACAAAAATATTTGAGGATAATGATTATTTATTTATAGTTTAAAAGTTTTTACAACTTTTAGATTTTTTAGCAATATCCTCCTATTTATAGTAACTCACCCTCACAATGGACTATGAATATTATTTTGAATCAATGGTTGAGATGAGTTATCTTGATTTCTCAATAACTCTCAACTTATATTAATTTTTTTAAAAAATTATTCTAAAATACCCTAGCTTTATATTATTAATTTTTAGAGTGTTCTACATGATTCTAAAGTCAAATTTGAGTAAAAAAAAATTGGGACCAAAAGTGCAAAATAATATTGGGACCAAAAGTGTCATAAACTAACGGAACCGTTAGTCTTTTGACGTTGGGACAAAAAATACAACAAAAGAAATGTGTATGAGACTAATTTTGCATACCTTGGGACCAAAAGCTATCAAGGCCGTGTCCTGTGGGACCAGAAGTGCAATTCCATCCGGGTATATACCACATTCATTTCCCAATGCTTATGACACCTCAACAAAAACCTCCAATGGAGGGCCTTATTTATTAAAAAAAATTTATTTCTGTAGTGGAACCCACATTTCCTTTCTCAATCAACGTCACATCAACAAAAACCTCCAATGGGGAGGACTTTCCCTTTCTCAATGTGGGCATCAACAAAAACCTCCAATGGGAAAGGCCTCAGTGAGTGGATAACTTAAAAATATCCAAAGTGATTGTGCGTTGGAGAGAGAGAGAGAGAGAGGAGAGAGATGAGGAATAATAATGTTTTGGGGGAAGTGGTGGCGTTCACGGCGCTGGTATCGGTGGAGTGCACCAACGTCGGAATGAATACTCTCTACAAAGCCGCCGTTGCTAAGGGTTTAAATTTCCACGTTTACATGGTTTATGCTTACGCCATCTCCACCATTACCCTCCTCCCTCTCGCCTTCCTCTTCCACAGGTCTCTCTCTATTATTCTTCTCTGTCCATGTTTTTGTCAAGGCAAAATTAATTAGTTTAATATTAATTGCAGGAAAACTCCACTGCCTCCGTTGAGTATCATCCTAGTGGCCAAATTTTTCATCCTTGGATTTCTAGGGTATTATTATTTCTTCCGGCCCCTTTCTCTACTTTTGCAACACTTTTTTTCTAATAAAAGTGATTGTGCAGGTTTTCAGGGCAATACTTTGGGAACCTGGGGATCAAGTACAGCAGCCCAACTATGGCTTCAGCCATGAGCAACATCGTTCCAGCTTCTACCTTCTTCCTTGCCATTATCTTCAGGTCCTCTCTTCAATGCCTTCTCCACTAAATTACCAAATCAACGAGTATAAATTTAAAATCAGAATGAGTATTATTAAAAAAAGTAATAGTAATTATTTTTTGTTTAATTAATTTTTATGTATAATAAATAATACTTCCTCTACTAAAACTACTTTTATAGTTGTTTTGAGCATTACGAATCAAGAAAAAGGGAGTGTAAAGTTAAATAATTATCCCTCCGTTCTAGGACTATTTCAATAGTTACGACTATTTCAATAGTTGTTCTGAAGGCTTGAACCAAGGAAAAATATGCATGAGAGTGTAAAGTTAAATAATAAAATAAGAAAATGTGTACTGTATTGACTTATGTGAGTACAAAAAATTTCCTTTTTAAATGTGTGAAAATAAAATTGGGATATCCAAATAAGACAAGTATGAAAGTAGTTTTGGTAATGAGGGAGTAAAATAAGAAAAAATGTACTTTATTAACTTTTGTGACTGTAAAAAATTTCTTTTTTAAGTGTGTGAAAGTAGAGTTGGTAAAAACAAGTTTGAAAATAGTTTTGGGGGGACGGAGGTAGTAACAAACACTATTTTTGATAATAATTTCTAACTAATCCTCCTTCTTTCCCATTATCATCCTCATTGCCCCTACCAAGCAAACCTTAATTAATTTTGTTTTAGACAAAACCATCTTGCTTAGTATATATAATACACAATTTATAATGTAAAGTACTACGATATAAGTAAATAGTATCATGCTAATACCATACATTATTAAAATTTCAATACAATTTTGTGTTGTAAAATATTAAAAGTGATTGTATTTAATGGTATGAGTTTAATCGTGTATGATGTAATCCAGAATGGAAAAGGTAATGGTGACAAGTATAAGCAGCCAGGCCAAAGTGATGGGCGCTCTGGTATCAATAGCAGGTGCTCTGATAGTGGTCCTCTACAATGGCCCATTGCTCATATCACAATCACAAACTCCTCCCATCACCCTCTCAAATGCTGCTCGATCCAATTGGATCCTGGGCGGCGCACTAAACGCTGTTTGCTATGCCATAGCCTCCATTTGGTACATTTTCCAGGTAACTAACTAACTAACATCATCATCAACCAAAACAAAATCAGTTCAACAATTGTGTATATATGCAGGGTAAGTTTGTGAGGGAGTATCCAGCTAAGTTGGTATTGGTTTTTTTCCAAAGTTTTTTCTCCTTGGTCATTGCTGTACCTGTAGGCATTGTGTCCGAACCTCATTTGAGCTCCTGGAAAGTCCCTGCTGCTGATATTCGCTTCTTGTCAATCCTCTACTCGGTAACACAACAACCTTTTCATTGCTAATGATGATATATCTATGATTTCACAGTTTTGTATTTAAACTGCAGGGAATAATGGGATCAGGATACGGCATCATCATACATACATGGGGTTTACACGTGAAGGGCCCCGTTTATGTGGCGTTGTTCAGGCCATTATCCATTGCAATCGCAGCCATTATGGGTGTCGTTTTTCTGGGTGATGATCTCTGTCTGGGAACGTAAGACCATTCCCTGTCTTCTCACCTATTCCTTTTCTTTAAAATAATAAAAAATGTAAAGGAAATTATATTACGAAAGTGAGTACAAGGGGTGCTCAACTTGTATAGCAGAATTTCGAATCCAGCAGCTGAAACAAAACAATCTCTAGGTTCATTGTTTGTGTAGTTTTTAAGAGACTGTTGTCTAATAGCTGCCAATGTTTTTCCAGTGTGATCGGATCCGCAGTTATTACAATGGGATTTTACACGGTGGTGTGGGGGAAACATAAAGAAGAAGAAGAAGAAGAAACCAGTGATGAGTTGTGTATTGAAGACAACATAGAGACGTCTAGAAGCGATGTTGTTCCTCTCCTAAAACATCGCAAAAATTCAGAAGCATGACATGAGATTGGACTCAAAAAAAAAAAGTTAGATTACTCCTTCTTGTTGTCTATGTAATAATATATATAAAAACATGCATGCTTAATTGTTTGCTAAAGTATTATATAAACCATTTTCATGATATAAACCACTTTGTGATATAAGGTTTATATTCATGAATTTTTATCTTTTGTCTTGTTAAAAAGTGGTTCATAATATGAACCACTTTCACACAATACTTACTCTAATTGTTTATACATGTATAAATGAAGGTTCCACATTTTTTTCTAACACGTAAAATAATTAATCGCAAGGATATGGTATATATCCTAAATTTGGAGCATGTTGGTGCTCCATGATTTAGACCCTGTTGGTGCTCCCAAACTTGGATTGTGTTGGTGCTACCAAACTTGAAGCATGTTGGTGCTCTACTACTTGGTCCTTGTTGGTATTCCTAGACTTGGAGCATGTTGGTTTTGGATCTTGCCCGAGTATTTTTTGGCTTAGTCCCATATTTGAGAATAATCATATCACAACAAAATATATGTAAAAAAAAAATATTTAGTAATATTAACACACATTTTACCTTATAATAACATGTTGTTATCCTTATAGTAAAAGTTTAGAGGATACAAGTGGATCAATGGGTGGCTTCAATGAGAATTACACATCAGAGAGTGGTAAAGTAATGGTTAACAATGAGGAAGAAGTTGAGTGGGAGGAAGATTTTCGAGATATTGAATTCAAATCATCGTCTTGTCCTGTTAAAAGCCAAAACACTGTTGCAATGGAAGAAGCTGCTTCTTTTCAGGAGACAGTTAGTAGTAGTTTAAAGGATAGTGGATCAGTGGATGACTTTCATGAAAAGAACACATCAAAAAGAGCTGGACTAGTGGTTAATGAGAACACTGATTGTGTTTCCATCTGCGAAGGGAAAGAACAGCCTAATGTGGAAACCTTTTCAAACGATGTAATACGATCATTGGATGATAGATTGCTCAGTTCTGGTTCTGCTGATACTCGCATTGTTTAGGCAGAGTTGGGTTGCACTTCAGTAACTGATGTAGATGGTGCTGAAGACTTGGTAAAGGGTAAAATAGACTTTTCAAGGGAAAAGGATGAGGCCTCGAGGAATTTTAATGATGAGCAGAAACTCATGGAGGATCGTCTTGAGGAGGAAATGATGTTTCTGGATCAAGAACGTGAAGAGTTTGGAAGCGAGCAACGGAAGCACGAGAGAGATGCAGAATCAGTAAGCAGTGAAATGTTTGCTGAATGTCAGGTATGCGTGTTGAACTACTCATGGTTTTCCTATGCTCATCTGTATACTTCTCTACTTTTCTTATTAGTGTTTATATGAAGCCAATGATTATTCATTTCTAATGTAGGAGTTGCTTCAAATGTTTGGCTTACCATATATCATTGCACCAATGGAAGCTGAAGCTCAATGTGCTTTCATGGAACTGTCTAATCTAGTTGATGGTATGGTAACCGAATACTCTGATGCATTCTTATTTGGAGCACAAAGCGTGTACAAAAACATCTTTGATGATCGCAAATATGTGGAACATACTTAATGAAGGTGACCCCTTATGTTAGCTGTTGTAACTAACAATTTGAGACGCAGTAATGTTATACATAATAATCCAAGTAGTGATTGTGATCAACTTATTACTAATCAGTTATGATTTTTCGTTCCATATTAGTTTCACTCAATTATTAAATATTAGTTAAGCTCTGACCTTAGTGACCAATAATATTTATATGTTGCAATAATATTGATTTTTAGCATTTGAATGGTTTTCTAGGATATTGAGAATGAGATTGGGTTAGATCGAGAAAAATTAATCCGTATGGCACTACTTCTTGGGAGTGATTACACTGAAGGCATTAGGTAATTGGCACCTTCTGCAGTATTTTCTTCTGAATATTTTTTAATTGTTTATTCATGTGTCTGTTACTCTCATGTGAATGTAACAGTGGCATTGGTATTGTTAATGCAATTGAGGTCGTTAATGCTTTTCCTGGGAAAGATGGACTTCGTGAATTTCGAGAGTGGATAGAATCACCAGATCCTAGTATATTTGGGAATTTTAATGTAGAAACAGGAAGTAACTCAAGAAAGAAAGGATCAAAAGGCACTGAGAGTATCATGAGTGTCTCAAGTAGCGACGTAGATGGGATTTCTGGTGAGCAAAATGTGCCACTGCCAGTGAATGTTGATGCCCAAAGGAAAAAGCAGGTTTTCATGGATAAACATGTAATGCCACTTGGTTACTTCTTTTCTTTTAGATGTTACTATAAATAATTCTCGTTTTTCTTTTCAAAGTTGGTTGTAAATATCATTTTCTTTTTGGGGGGTTATATTTGCAGAGAAATGTGAGCAAAAATTGGCATATTAGTGCTTCTTTTCCGATTGATGCTGTGATTTCAGCATATGATTCTCCACAAGTGGACAAGTCTACAGAGTCGTTTTCATGGGGAAAACCGGATCTGTTTGTTCTTCGCAGGTCAGTGAAATGCTTATGCCTGTTCTATAACACCTTAATCTGGTGCTATATATATAATTGGCAGACTCATAAGCTTTCATATTTGCCTTTATTTATGTAATTTTAGATATGCAGATATACATTTCCTACAGAAAAACTGTAATTCCCTGGAATAGATTGTCCTTTTTTGTCAAGGAAGTGGGGAGCGGTAAGGAGTCTGTAATGGATCAAGAAGATGGTGGCGGTGATGAGCACATCGGTAGTCAACTCAGAGCAAGTGTTGAAAAGGGGATGGATGACGAACTTTTGGTGGAAGAAACGAATAAGATGGACATGCAAATGGTTGTTGATGATAAAATGGATGATCCTTTCGACCCCCAGGGGCAAGCAACAAAGGAGTATCTGCAGTTTGGAGGTGGATTTTGTTTAAATGAAGATGATGAAGACAAGGAATTTAACAAACATACCTCAGGAGATATAATGCCCGAGAAATGTGATGCTACTACAAGTGAAGAAAATCTCGAAAAATCTGCAATCATTAACGTGCATGATCAATCATCGGGTGCTTTTTCCCGCTGGATGATGATCCCGACCCCCCCAAGGAAAAATTCCTCCGTGCAATGCCTAATCTGAGGCGGAAGAATAGGAAAAACTGAACTTTCTGATAGATATTTTATTTTGATTGTGTTTATTTGGATATTTTTGGTGAACTAATTGATGTAGTTAGAGGTATGCATCCAGATTAAGAATGGCAGTATGGTGGGTTTTTTTTATAAATATTGCATTTTTTTTTATAAATATTGCATTTTGTATTTTCTGTTATGAAAATAATGTGGAATTCAGATTTGTTTTCTTTTTAAGTAAAATCGTGAACATATATCACGTTTTAAAGAGAAACGTCCACGATTTAGCAATAATCACTTTAACGCTGTTAGGGGTATGTTATTAACGAAGAAAATGTTTTTCCTTCCATCTAAAGTCAACGGGCCGTTAATGCATGCAATGATTTTTGTTTTGTGCTGCAGCCTCATCAACATGCACCTTAATTTTATAAAACATTTTAAAATTTAAATATAATAAAATATATTATTTTTTGGCCAAAAAAATATAATTTTAAAAATACATTTGAAAATAAATTTAAAATGATTTTAAGTTTATGAATGTTAGTTAATTTTAATAATAGTCAAGAATTAATTGATTCTGTAATGAATTAATTTGATTAATAACCTTTTCTTTAAGAATTTGAAAAGAAAAATAGTTTTAATATTTAAAAAATAATTTCTATATTTTTTTAATTTGTTTATTAATATTCTGAAAGTACAAGTATCATAACAATTTTTAATTTAACTTATATTAAATACATTTGTAATTTATTTATTTCACTTTGATATATGTATCATTTATTTTTTTAATAAATTTGAATTTCTTAAATCTAAAATGATATATTTATTATTATTTGTGTTGATAGAATTTACTAAACGGAAGTTTTATGTGGCTTATGATAACGTTTAATTCTACCAAATAATAATCTAAGAATTTGTGTTCTTGGGGAGGGAGGATAATGTAGAGAGAGAGAGTAGAGTTTAGAGAGAGAAAGTAAGAATGAGATTGTCTTATCCTCCGAAAAATTGTGTAATAGTTACATGAGAGACCTATTTATAGGTGCGCGAGTGTGAGGTAGCACCTTACGAGCCTACTTGGCTTCCGGTGTTGACGAAGGTTCGTAACCTTCTCCTAGATCCCTCACAATGCGCCCTTTACCAGGTCCTTATCTACTACATATCTATTCTCCCTATTTATACATCTGATACTTGGGTTCTCGGGCCGGGCGAGCTAATCGGCTAGTTCCTTTGCCTTGTGCGGTTTTTAGGGATGGTGCAGTGGCGGACTTCGACGAGGTCTCCCTGGACGGGGGCGAGCTCCCTCTTGGGAGGGGTAGCTCGCCCATAGTCTTCCTCTCTTGGTACTACTGACCTTCGGTCTCAACCTGCTGGGAGCTCGGGCGAGGTCCTTGGCGAGCTCCCGAGGTGAGCTTCAAGGCGAGCTTACATTTGGTGAACCTCTCCAGGCTTACCTCGGCCGAGGTTAGTAACCTGGTTCTCCTTGTTGGCCAACTTTGACGAGGTTGGCCAACCCTGACGAGGTACCCCGACGAGGTACCCTGACGAGCTTCTCCATGTTGGCTAATCCTGACGAGGTTGGCCAACCCTAACAAGGTACCCTGACGAGGTACCCTGACGAGCTTCTCCATGTTGGCTAATCCTGACGAGGTTGGTCAACCCTGACGAGGTACCCTGACGAGCTACCCCATGTTGGCCAATCCTGACGAGGTTGGCCAACCCTGACGAGGTACCCTGGCGAGCTTCTCCATGTTGGCCAATCCTGACGAGGTTGGCTAACCCTGACGAGGTACCCTGACGAAGTACCACTACGAGTTACCATGACGAGGTACCCTGACGAGCTTCTCCATGTTGGCCAATCCTGACGAGGTTGGCCAACCCTGACGAGGTACCCTGACGACCTTCTCCATGTTGGCCAATCCTGACGAGGTTGGCCAGCCCTGACGAGGTACCCTGACGAGCTATCCCATGTTGGCCAATCCTGACGAGGTTGGCCAACCCTGACGAGCTTCTCCATGTTGGCCAATCCTGACGAGGTTGACCAACCCTGACGAGCTTCTCGACGAGGTTGGCCAACCCTGACGAGGTACCCTGACGAGCTTCTCCATGTTGGCCAATCCTGACGAGGTTGGCCAACCCTGACGAGGTTGGTCAACCCTAGCGAGGTCTTCCATGTAGGCCAACCCTGACGAGGTTGGCCGACTTTGACGAGGTCTCCCATGTTGGCCAACCTTGACGAGATTGGCCAACCCTGGC
>JAPKLY010000450.1:330337-366835 GCA_026898435.1 Prunella vulgaris | reverse complement strand
AGTAAATCAGCACACAGGGGACTTTTTAACGTGGTTCGGAGATAACCAACTCCTACGTCCACGACCTGATTTAACAGGAAGCTATCCTCAAAACCCTGAGGATATGTACTTGGTTTTTACGTGCCAAGGGACACGAATAGCCAACTTCCTCTCTTAGGAACTGACCTCTGGGCGTTTTACAAGTCCCAGTCCTTCTAACCAACCAATCTCACACCCTGAGTGGTTTGGTATTCTAGTTTCCAACTAAGATAGCTCTAGCAATACAAAATAATGCTAAATATTAGAGCTATCGATCTAAGCAAATACAGAGTGAATCCTACTACAACACTGGGGAAATTTAATTGCAGAGTGTTGTTTATAGTATGCTTTGAGAGCTTGGATTCTTGAGAGTTTTCTCTTGGAAATTTCCCGTTAGCCTTGAATGGGTGCAAGGCTCTCCATATTTATAGGCAAGATTCAAAATAGATCCGTTGGAGGAGATCAAATCAAATCTTTCCTATTTTGGGGTGGTTGCAGGCTAGAAATACTGTTTGACCTAACCGCCATGCTTATTCTGGCAAGTTTGTCCCATCGCCTGCAACTCTGAGACGCATTAAATGCCGCATTAAATGTTGCGCAGACTCCGTACATACGTGTCGAAAGATCATTGGCTCTCCGTTCTAACGGCTAGTTGACTTTCAGACATTTGTCCTTTCTCGTACATTCAATACTCTGAGTCTCTTGTTAATAACTCAGTCTGAATGTTTGTCTTATTGGAGTCTTACTGACATTCTCTTTGTCTCTTGTCCCATAGAATAAATAACCTTTTTGCTTTGGACTTACATGGTTCAGGTGATCTGAACTACTGCCCGAGTCAGGTCTTATGTGCATTCAGCACAGCCTGATAGATTATTCAGCCCAGTATGTGTAACCTTTTTGCTTTGGACTTACATGGTTCAGATAAACGGAACCAAAGCCTAAGTCAGGTCTTAAGTGCATTCAGCACAGCCTGATAGATTACACTTACTCTTCACTGACTAAGATCTGTCTTGAGTATGCTTAGTGTACTCAGTAGAAACATCAGCTAATGGTACTTCAGGATTGACTTCAGGACGGATTAACAGGCTTCGATCTTCAGCTTCAGACCAGGCAATCTTTAGGAAGACTGACTGACTCCTTCAGGATGGATTACACTTCAGACTTCAGTAAATTGGGTCGACTTCAATATTCTTCAGTCTTCAGCAAGTTCCTCTTGTACTGAATTCCTAACCTAACTATCCTGAACTATTTGATCCTGAACAACTATACTTAGGCAGATTCATCAGGGGTTTTAGGATCTAATCAAAACACTCAGATTGTCCCAACAGCACACAAGGAGTCAAGGGGGAGATCTATTACTCTTTGATTTAGACCTTGAAACGAGCCTACGAAGAAGAAGGAGAGAAGCTAGATTGAATATAGAGAACATGGAGAATAACATGAATGAAACTCGAGATGAGATTAGAGAAGAAGAACCATTGAGAGGACAAGTGCATCAAGGTGAAGAGCACTTGGCTCAAAGGGAGGTTCCACAACCACAACCTATACCACATTAATACCAACCTTATCCACCACCAAATCAACCTTATTATCCACCTCAATATTCCAACCACCAAAATTACTCAATAAACCAACCATACTATCCACCACCACCACATAACTATCTTTACTATCCATATCCACCACCACCTCAACACCAAAGACCACAAATCATAAACCCACCTCAAAACCATGAACCATTATTGCGAGACTACTTTGAGCCAAGGGTTAATGAACAATATGATGGAATCGAAAGACCACCAATAGATGCTGAGAAGTTTGAGCTCAATACAAATCTCTTGAAGTTGTTAAAGGAATCTCCTTTTGAAGGATCAAGTGATCGAGAATATCCCAATGCTCATTTGAATAACTTCATGGAGTTATGTGACACGATCAAGTATAAGGGGATGTCTGATAACGAGAAGAAGCTCTGTTTCTTCAATTTTACCTTAACTGGGAGAGCTAAGACATGGATTCGATCTATGAATCCGAAAGCAGCTACACGGGAAGAGTTAAGTTCACAATTTCTCAAGAAATTTTACCCTCATCAAAGATGTTAAAGGCTAGAGAGGAGATATTCCGACAAAAGGCGAGTGAAACCATAAGTGCTTGGGAGAGGTACCAAACCTTGTTGTTGGCTTGCCCTCAACATGGTTTGAGGGATGAAGACATTCTTTTGACATTTACTATAGGATTGCATGAAGGAGACAAGAATTACTTGAATTCTTGTGCCGGAGGCTCGGTTTGGACAAAAACCGTTCGATAAGTGAATGAGATCATCGAACATAGCAGCAAATGATGCTTTCCAAAGGGAAGCTAATAGTGGAACGGGTGATCGAGTTGCACTTCTTGAGGAAAACATAAAAAATGTGTTGAACTTGTTCCATGGAGGCCAAAACCAAAAGCAAGTCCCAGCTCCTATACAAGTAAGTGTTGTCGAAAGTCTTCCTCCTCCTTTTAACTCTACTCAAGAAGAAGTGAATTACATGGGTCGTCCTCCATACAACAATTCTTTTCAAAGTAATCAAAGGTCATATGTTGCTCCACCGTTTAGACAACAAGGGGGTTCGTATCAAAATCAGAGCAACCCTCCATATAATCCGAATAGGAGGCATGAGAACTTTTCATATACCAATCCTAAGGGGGCAATTCAATTGCCACCCGGGATTGATCCGGGGTCTAAGTTGCCTAATAATGAGGGTAAGGGGAGCATTGAAGATACCTTGACATTGACCTTGAAGAAGATGGACAATTTTGAAGTGGAATTAGAAAGATGAATAGTGAAACAAATAAAAGGGTTGATGACTTGTACACTTCACAAGGAAACCAAATTAAGAGCTTGGAATATCAACTTGGGCAAATTGCTTCATCCTTGAGTCCACAAGTTAACGAAGGTAAATTTCCTTCTACAACCGAAATTAATCCTCGTGAGCATTGTAATTCAATTATGTGTGTAGAGGTTGCAAAGGAGGTGGTAGGGAATGATCCTTTGAAATTGTTTCATGATGAGATCGTGGAGGAAACATTTTGTAGTGAGAATGTGAAATTGGTGAAGGGTAGTGAAAAAGGCATGGGGGCAGAAGAGAGAGTTATGGAAAAAGAAGTGAAAAAGAAAGGGAAAATAGAGTTAGGGGGTGAGGATAGATTGGAGGAAGAAGGGTTGGCGGATGAGAAGGAGAAGGTGGAAATTTCAAAGAGAGTTAAAGAAAGGCTTGATGAGAGACTCAAGAAATTTCTTGATTTGATTACAAAGTTGTATGCTAATATGCATTTCAAAGAGGCTATTGAGCAAATGCCTACTTATACAAGGTTTTTGAAAGGCCTCATGTCGAAGAAGAAGAAAAAGGAGCCTGAAATTGTCAAACTCACTAAAGAGAGTAGCAAGCTTATCATGAAGCATCTTCCGAAAAAACTCAAGGATCCGGGCTATTTTGCTTTGGATTGCCAAATTGAAGGAAGCAAGGTTATTAAGGCTTTATGCGATCATGGGGCTAGTGTGAATGTGATGCCTTTATCCATAGCTCAAAGGCTTGGATTAAAGGACATGAGGCCCATGTCGAGTAATCTTCTTATGATGGATAATTCGAAGGTGCAACCGAGAGGAATAATGGAAGATGTTGTTGTTCAAATTGGCAAGTTCTTATATCCGGTCGATTTTGTGATTCTAGACGTAGAGGAGGACAAGCATACTCCTCTAATTCTTGGGAGACCTTTCCTTGCGACTTCGGATGCATTGAAAAAATATTAAAAAAGGAGAGGTTACCTTGAGGATGAATGATGAGAGAAATATGTTCTCTATCTATCATTCTTCAATGAGTTCCCCAAGAGTTAAGGGTGAAAATGCAAGTAAGGTGATGAGAACTTGTAATTTTGAGAATGAAGTGAGTGAAGAGATTATCTTTGAAAAGAAGAAAAAAGTGAATGAAGACAAGGGGGTTAAACAAGTGGTGAAGAAAGTGGTGAAGAAGGGATGTTTTTGGAGAAGGAAATTGAGTGATGTAAGTCACTCAACCCTAATTGATTTTGATGTTACTTGAGCTTTATAGCGTCCGGCTAGGGGACGTTAAATCCAAGCGCTAGGTGGGAGGCAACCCACCCTTTTATCCTTTTTCGTATCCTTGATTTTATTTTGTTTGTTGTGTTAGTTTTGCTTTTTGATTTCAGGAATAGAAGCATGAATGCCATTTTAGCCTATATGATTGTGTGAAATGATTGCTCTTTGTGGATTTTGTGCTATTTTGTGCAAGAATAGATTTGAGGAGCATATTTTGTTTATGGATTGAACAAATTCTTGGTTTAAGAGTAGATATGTTGTGTGAATGGTTTATTGAGCTTATTTTCTTGATTAATCACTCTTTCCAAACTTTATTAGGATTCTTGATCCGAAAAAGTTTGAGGGGTGTGATTCGTGATTAATTTTTTGATTAATTGATCATTTTCATGATTAATGTGATGATGTTCAATGACCATTTATATTTTATGAGGAGTTTTAAGTTGTGTTGTGTAGGAAAATGGAAGAAAATTGCTTGAAAAATGTGTAAAGGAATGATAATTGGAAGTGGTCCAAGAACACCTCACATTCGTGCACCCACAGGCCAAGATTTGTGCACCACCAATGTTCGATTCTTATGGCGGTCCTCTGGTTCGGGCGACAACGAGCCGAACGAATGCAAGAGGCAGTGTGCACGAGTCCGGTACGTGCTGCTATAGGGTTCGATTCGTGCGAAGGCTAGCAAATTCGGATTTTGACCACTTTTGGTCCATCTTTGACCACACTTCCCAAGAAGAAGAAGGTAGAGGAAAATTTGCATTTCTCAAGTTCTACATTTCTTTTCATAAATTCCTTACAAAGTTGTGTTCTTCTAACTCCACTCTTTCTATTTCTTGCAATTTTATTGAAATTCCATGGTAGCATTGTCTAGAATTATAAGTTCAAATTCTAGGGTTCTTGAGCATAAATTGGGGATTTTTTATTCTAGCTTATTTTTGAACAATTAATGATGGAATAATGCTTTATTGTTGATGGGTAATCCATTGGGAGCCCAATTATATGCCAATTTTGTGAATTTTGGGATTAATTAAGGATTGAAATTTTGGGGTAGGCATAGTGACGAATTTTGGGAAATTTCATGCTAAATTTTGATTGTCATGATATTGTTGTGCTAATTGTTAATGGGTATGAATATATTGATGCTAGGTTGAGTTAATGATATTGATTCACCTATGATTTTTGCTTACTTGAAGTTTTATTGATAAATGACATTGGCATGAATATGAGTTGCATGATTTCCTTTGATTCTAGATTAACACCCTTTATGTTCAATCTATTCTATTTAATGAATGACGTTAATAATGACTTGAGTGTATTGTTCTTCTCTTGCTCATTCATAGAATTCTTCTAGGAAATGTTGATGGCTTAACTCTATGATTTATATATCTTGCTCATGCCTAACATCTTTTGTAGGCCATGTTTAAGAAAGGTAAGAGTATTGCTTCAAGTTCAAGTGGAAAGGATGGTAAAATTGTTGAGCTGGAAGAGGAATGTTATAAGACTTGTCATAACAAACCTTCCTGGTTTGGAATCTCATTTGGAATCAAAGCAAGGTGTTATGTCAAGTTCGGGAGATTTGTGAATATGGATTTCCATAGCTCAAGATACTTCCTCAAGGAGACAACGGAGCTCCTGAAATTTGGAGAGGATGTTGAGTACTTGTTCAACAATGTAGGATGGAACAAATTACTAAACATCCACGACAACTCATACAGAAATCTTAATGTTGAAATTCTAAGCACATTGCAAATTATGGAGTCTCGTGGTATTCCTACAAAGATTTAATTCCAGATTCACAACTGTTGGTCCCAAAGGCAGGTTTTGGAGTAAGAATACCCTGAGTCAAGTCTAGAAGGGGGGGGGGGTTGAATAGACTTGAAGGGATTCAAAACCTTTTTCAAATTATTTTCGGCTTATTTCAAAAACAGCAGACTACTTGAGATAGTCAGAATTTGGAAATTGTGCGCTGTGGAAATTTGTGCGGAAACGATTTCGTGAAAATCAATTTTAGGTTATGTGCACAAATAAAGAGCAGGAAATAAAGATGCGAGACACAAAGAATTTATAGTGGTTCGGACAAAAAGGTCCTACTCCACATTCCACAATCCAACTGGAATTGTGGGGCTCTCTAGTAACTTTACTCACTCACAAACTTTGAGAGTACTACTCTCTTACAATCAGTCAAATCTAAAACAGCGATCGACTTCTAACAGCTTCTACAAAGCTTACAAAAGATAAGTTTGAATATAGGGTGTTGAGTGCGAGTAATGATTTTGACAGAGTTTCGGCAAGCTTAAAGTGCCTGTAAATCCGTTACTGAAATCATCACTATTACTCTAATTTATTGGTTCAAATAACTAGCAGTTGGGATAGACTAGAAATCTGAGATCCTATAATCTCGCATTCAATCAATCATGAAAATTGATTGAATCTTCCTTCTTGATTCCCATAAATCTTCGCGATCCACAATCAATCAAGTTTGTCCCCTTGATTGATTGATCTACTATTCTGGGAATGTTCCTTCTTGTGTCGCAAGTCAATCCTTAAAATAATTTCGAAGAATCTGGGTGAGGCACAAGACTCCAGCTGATCTGTCTCCTCAGCTGGTGTACGGTCTGTTGGTACTTGGACCTCATCTGATGTGCAGGTCTGCTGATGTGCACCTCAGCTGATTTTCTGGACCTTGTCTTGAGTTTCTTGATCCTTGTCCTTGTCTTATCTGCGACGTGCTCAGCTGATCTTCTGATATCAGCTGATCTGTTTCTTCTGATGTTCTCTTCTTGATACTCCAGTTTCAGCTACTCTGATCTTCTGTCTTCTAGAAATGGCTAAGTCCTCAAGGCCTCAACTGGTCTTCTTCTCTATGAAAGCTTCGGATCTTCTAGGCAGCAAGGTTTATTCCCCCTTACTTGAACCTATCTAATCCTAACTACTCATCAGCTGACTAACAGGTTCAGCTGGTCCAATAACAAGTTGATTGGTTTATCATATCATCAAAACATCTAACTGGAATATCCTAACAACAACAAAGCCCATTCACTTACTACTCAAGAGATAAACCGAACGTTCGGTTGTGAGGAAGATGCTCCGCCTAGCCACTTCTACAACAAGAAACAGTTTGGGCAAGATCAATCATTTTGGAAAGATCTTGTGAAATATGATGACAGAGAGTTTATAGCCTATCAGTCGAAAGCCACTCAAATCGGTAATCCCATCTTCTTTTATGTGAAAAAGATTTTGGCAAACACGGTCTTCGCTAGGAATGATACAGAGGAAATGCAACATGAGGAACTCTATATCCTTTTTTCTATGATTACGGGTTTGAAGGATAATTTTGGAGCTTACTTTTGCAAGAATCTATCCTACGTATATTCCAAGGGAGATTGTGCTTTTGGTGGGCTGATTGCTCACTTACCAAGATGCTTAGGGTGGGAACCGAGACAGGAAGGAAAGGATTTTTCTTACCTTGATTTGAGGTACTTGATGAATATTCACATGATTGTGAGGAGGAAGAAGAAGCTTTGTCTACCATGTCGGCCATCCATCGAGTTTCCATTTCCTCTTGTAGATTATGAGACTATTTCTACCATGAACGAGGAACACTGGAGCATGATCAGTTCGTTACACTTCGACATTGCTTGGGAATTTAATCAAGGTAGGAAGAAGGTGACAAAGAGAGCAAGAGGAGGAATGAGTGCGCAAAGAGAGATTGATATAGAGCAAGCTGAGGAAGATGATGAGTATGAGAGAGGGTTTGGAAGTTACAACGCTTGGGGTCAAGAGATGACTTCTCTTAGAAACAATGTTTCGGCCCTTGAGGTTGATTACTCCACTCTTCGCTCCGATGTGACCGCTTTGACTGCCAACTATACCAATCTCAATGCCAATGTTGTTGAGATTAACCAAAATGTGAGTTCAATGCAAACAAATATGAACATTATGGGAACCAACATTGAGGAGATCTTGGAGGCTCAGAGTGCTATGATGCAGTGGCACATCGGAGAGGGGCACTTCACTCATCCTCGTTATCCACCTTCGTGAAGTGATAATTTCGATCTAACTTCATAAGGATGGGTAACACTCTCTTACCCCTAACTTGCTTCTATCCCGAATTCTTAGTTTAATTTTTTTGTAATGATATTGTTATTGATGGTTGGTATTTTGTGGTAGCTTTATCTTTTTATTTGCTTTGTGATAAATTATATTTGACTTGGAGTTTATGGTTAATGATGCTTATGAGTTTGAGCTTTATTATTGTGCATTGCTTGTTCTTGTCTCCACTTCTTTGCCAAACTTTTTAGACCCTTAGTCCAAAAAAGTTTGGGGGGTGTGATCGTTTCATCATTCTCTTCGCAATGCTATTCTCATGATGATTTTTAGTGCTTCTATGATGTTTTGGACCATATGCTTTTGTGAGGCCCTGTTTTGCTTGTTATTTTTGGCCATATTGTTACTTTCTTTGAGTAGTAAATGCATGAGATATGCTTATTGTTGTGTGGATGAGTTGAAAGTCATGATTAGTGAAGTGAATTTATTGCTTGATTCTTGTTTTATCTTTGATACTTTTGATTTCATGATTCTTGAGATTTCATTGATATGAGCATATTGATATGATTTGAGTCTTGATCACCCATTACCCGTGAGATTTGAGCCATTTTGATGCCCGTTTAAATCTTGAACGGATAATATTTCTTTAATGTGAGTTCCACACATGTGCATTATACTCTAGAACTTGGCTTTAGTCTTATTTGAGGCAACATTAGATAATGATTTCACATGAGATGATATGAGGCATTTTCTTTGATCTATATTGAGCCACATAGCCATATGAGCCTACCATTGATATTGATATCCTTTGCTCACCATGTTGTGCCTATAATTCTTTCCTTTGGCTAACCACACTTTAAGCCATTTTCTTTCCTTTTTGGAACTCTCTTGTCCTTATGATTAGTAGAGTGAAAACAAGGAAGGAAGATTGGTGATTTGATTAAGAAATTGGTGGCCAATGTGGAAAGTGTTAGGGTTATACTAGAAAGTATGCTTTTACTTTGTATTACTAAACTGAATCTTTGAGCTTTATCTGAAATAAATCTTTTATCATTGTGCTTTAGATAAATACGAATGTTATTTATTTATTGCAATCTGTTCATATAATAGTACAAGTTACACTATAGATAAATGTGGTGATCCCCGGATAACTCACAGCAAGATCACATTATCAGTTTCTTGTAACAAGTACTAAATTCACAACCTAGATGGGATTTGAACACCCCATTGGTAAACGGTTGATGTGTAGATCCCAGATTGGCTTATCTTGACCAAGGGATTGCACTAGTGCATGATGATGCATTGAAGAGGACCTACAGAGAGGTAATTCTTCCGTACTGATTTTTAGGATGAAGAATTAGACCTCAGTGGTCGTTTATTTCTAAACCTCTGTCCCTTAAATAGGACTGTGTGTGATTCGTGCGTGGCACTTTAATTTGTTATGGGTAGAGAGTCAATAAGACTCAATAATTTGCATCTTGGGTGACACCATTAAGAACATGACAGTTGCTAAGATTTAATACAGAGGAACGCGTGCTTGGAAAGTCTTGCATGATTAGTCCCCTTGGTGGGCTCTAAACGTTCGTCATACTAAATCTTGCAAGTGGAATTTGTTTCTGGTATGATGATAAAGAAGAGTTGTCCTTACTCCAAGGATAAGATGTTAAATTAATTAAAGCGTTCAGTGGCTTGATTAATTAACGGACAAGAGAATCTTAAACACGGGAAATAATGACCGTGTGCCATATGATTGTAATATGGGTTAAGATGGATAGTGCAACATTAATTCTATAGTGGAGTGAGATTAATGTTAATGGTTTGAATGACATTGAGCTCAATGTTAGAATTCAAGGCCCATTAGGAGGTCCAATCTTAATTCTCCTAAAGGCCCCTCAAGTAGCCCAATTAAATGTCCAACAATGAATAAGGTGATTAAAATAAAAGAAATAATTTTGGGCCCAAATAATTATAATTTTCAAAAATAATATATACATTAAATAAATGGGAGATTTTATGAAAAATAGATATGTATCTTGAATACAAGAATATCTAATAAAATCAAGATCTCATTGAATTATATATATATTGTTTTTTCGAAAATTGGGAAGAAAGAAATATCAAGAATTGAATATTTAGTATTCAAGATTATCAAGATTAGAATATTTGATATTCATGATAATCAAGATTTGAAATATTAGATATTCAAGATCTTGTATTCTCACTATAAATATGAGATGATACAAGACTTCAACATATTATTATTACTCCAAAATTTTCGAAAATTTGAGGGAGTTGGGCAACAAAATATTTTCTTCCTTGTGTTGTGATTATTCGTGTGGCCTCCCACCGGGTGTACGAATAAGGACAAGGGAATACTTGAGAAGGCTTTTCGGTTAATCAAGAAAAGCATTTAAGTAGGACGCCTTTTATCTCAGAAACTGCCTTTCACCAAGGAAACAAATGACGCCTTTTGTCTCAGAAACTGTCTTTTCTCCAGGAAGTATAATTCACTAGATCCCTTAGTTCCGCATGTTTAGGGCTTTATGTGATTATATTTGTTTATATGTCTTGCATGCGAAGCCTGTTGTTGGGTATACAATTATTTGATTTTATTATGTTTAATCATGATATTAATTGTAGGCTTAAATTTGTATTTAGCGTAAAACCCGAATAGATCCGCGTTTTATTTCCCCAACAACTGGTATCAGAGCCGGTTTTGGGCTCTTTACGTTAAATTGTAATTTAAGTGTTTTAATATTAAATTAGAAAATTTGATAGTAGAATTGCTAGATCTTTTTTGCAGGTATCCAATTGTCATGGTATTTAATATTTTTTTATGCATGCATGTATGATGCGGTTTTAAAATCAGATTCGTTCAGATCGTTTTTCCCGTGAGAAAATCCATGGGTAGACTAGGATATTTTTATGTAATAGACTAGTCTAGACGATAGGTTTATTTATTTTTTGTAAAATAAATTGTAACCGATATCGAAGACGAAGAACGGAGATTTTAAGGCCCGAAGACAAAGTTGGTGAAATTTTGTTGCGGTCGAGTGGGAGCTTAATCGAGACGGACGATAAAGCTTGAAGATGAACGGTGATTATGATATCTCGTAATCAAGACGAAAAATTAAACCATGACAATTGGATATAATGTGCCAATTTGTTTAATTTATTTTGATGCATGCTTTATTTATTTAATTTGATTAAATATTTGATTGCATGAATATCGTGATGAAAAATCTCAACTCCGAAACTTACTAAGTCTGTTTTAAATATAATTCGGTATTTTATTCTAGATAATAAAATTGAATTATTTGGCCTCCATGATTTATTTGTTTGTGAAGTCTTTTGGCTACTCATTGGCAAGCGCCTTTCTCCCTATCGGATAGGCCAAAAGATAAGTTCACATGAACGAATTCTCAAAAGGATGATTGTGGATTATTATTAGTGGAGGTATTGACCCTCCCATCGAGTGGCTTATTCAAAAAGAAGTAATAATCCTGTATTTAATCATGGTTAATACTTAGGGATAAAATTGGCATTTTATTACTCCCCATCGGAATCCCTACCGATTTTATATGGTAAAGTGGGAGCCGACTATTAATTTTTGAAATTAAAAGTTTGTAACTGTTCTTGTTTGTAACTTGCTTAAATGTGTTTGCATAAACGTACACACTCATCGTGGCTTATGTGAACTGTTTTAAGATGCCGGTCGATTTATTCTATGTATTTTTTTTTAGATTTTATACAAAGCATAATCAAAATTTTGTGATAATCTATGCAAATCGATGTATGTATTGATGCAATGAATGTTTTATTTCAGTTCAGCATGTCATCTCTTTTTAATCCACTGTTTACGATACTTAAAGATAACAAATTGGAAGGTGAAAACTATGTTGATTGGAAACGTCACTTATTTATTGTCCTAACCTCACAACAACACAAATGGGTTCTTGACACCCCAAAGCCCCCTACGCCTACAAATGAGGCGGATGTTGCCGAATGGGAATATCATATGGAGTGGATGAAATCCGATGAAATGGCTAGGTGTACCATCTTGGCTTCAATGTCAGATGTGTTGCAACACCAACACCAAGACATGGAGCTTCTGATATGATGCTTAACCTTAAGGAGATGTTCGCTCATCAGAATCGTACGGCTAGGCAAATCACCATGCGAGATATGTTGTCGCTGAAAATGGTGGAGGGAACGCGCGTAAGGGATCACGTTCAAGATGATGGGCTACCTCAACAAGTTAGAGGTACTTGGAGCGGAATATGATGCGGAAACGCAAGTTGATTTTTTTCTCCATTCTCTACCGAAAAGCTTTGAACAGTTCCAGTTGAACTATATGATGAATAATCAAGAGCTCACATTGGCACAACTCTTGCAAGCTTTGGTATCGGCGGAGACACTCATGGGACACCAAACTCAAGTCTTGGTGGGAAGCGGTCCGACTTCTTCTGCACTGAAATGTGGGAAGAAGAAGAAGAAGACCAAAGTCCCGAACCAAGATAAGGGTCAGGTGACTAATGAGGGAAGGGTCAAGAAAGCTACCAAAGGGAAGTGTTTCAACTGCGGTGAGAAAGGACATTGGAGGACGGCCTGTCCCAAGCCAAAGAAGGCCGGGAAGAAAGGTAATTCTCATGCACTTGTTGTTGAAACTTGTTTAGCGGCGTATGCTTCCCATTCGTGGGTAGTGGATACGGGAGCCACTGATCATGTATGTTTCACTTTACAGGGGTTCCGGAAACCCGGCAACTTAGTGCGAATGAGATCCTCATCACATTGGGCGATGCTACGAGGGTAGCGGCTGTAGCAGTGGGAGACGTGCACCTATTTTTTGAAGATAGAGTTTTAGTATTAAAGGATGTTCTTTATGTTCCCAGTTTTAGTATTTAATTTTGGTTTCTAAATTGTACGTTGATGGATACTCAGTTTCTTTTAATAATATTGTTGTTATTTTTTGAAACGATGAGTTCATCTGTTCGGGAACATTGGTGAATAATCTTTATACTATTAAAAGTGCACAACACACACAAAATGTTTCTTATAACACATCGACTGTCTCTAAGAAAAGAAAATTTTCTTCAACAGTGAACGAAACACTTCTATGGCATCTAAGACTTGGTCATATTAATCTAAAGAGAATTCAAAGGTTGGTGGCGGACGGCTAGTTGGAGTCTCTCCATGTTGAGCCGTTTCCAACATGTGAATCTTCTTTAGAGGGGAAAATGACCAAGAGGGCCTTTGGGGCCAAGGGGAATAGAGCTAATGAAGTGTTAGAAATCGTTCACACTGACGTATGTGGGCCAATGTCGGTTCAAGCTAGAGGAGGTTTTGAGTATTTCGTAACTTTTACGGATGATTACTCAAGATATGGGTACGTTTACCTTATACGGCGCAAATCGGAGACCTTTGATAAATTCAAAGAGTTCAAAGCTGAGGCCGAGAAACATAGGGGAAAGAGTATCAAGTTCCTACGATCGGATCGTGGGGGCGAATACCTCAGCAATGAATTTTTGACCTACTTGTCAAGTGAAGGGATTGTATCCCAATTGACCGCACCTGGTACCCCTCAACAAAATGGGGTTGCGGAACGAAGAAGTAGAACTCTTTTAGAAATTATCAGATCCATGATGAGTTATTTGGAGTTACCCAAGTCATTTTGGGGCTATGCCTTGGAAACAGCGGCTCACATTCTAAACTTGGTGCCATCCAAATCGGTTCCTAAAACTCCCACAGAATTGTGGACCGGGGGTAAGCCTAGTTCGAGACACATAAGGATTTGGGGGTGTACGGCATATGTGTTGGACAAAGAAGCCGGAAAATTGGATCCACGTTCAGAATTGAGTCTGTTTGTAGGATACCCTAGAGGAACGAAAGGGGGTGTGTTTTATAGTCCCAAGGACCAAAGAATGGTAATTAGTACGCATTCTAAGTTCTTGGAAGAAGACTATGTGAACAATAGAAAGCCCAAAAGTGAGATTACCTTAGATGAAATAAGACGGCCTAATCCTATACCAAGGGTACAAGTTGATGTACTACGCGACACACCAACACAATCGGAGCCTCGCCGTAGTGGGAGGGTTGTGAGACAACCCTAGAGATTCATGTTCGTGGGAGAGTCTTCTGACTTGGTACCCGGGGAGGATGAATTAGACCCATGGACATACGATGAAGCACTCCAAGACAAGGATTCGGATTCTTGACAAACCACAATGGAAGCCGAAATGGGTTCTATGGATAAAAATGAGGTGTGGGAGCTTGTTGAGCCACCCAATGGGGTAAAACCCATTGGATGTAAGTGGGTCTACAAGAGAAAAAGAGGATCGGACGGGAAGGTTGAGACCTTCAAAGCTAGACTTGTGGCGAAAGGATATACTCAGAAAGAAGGGATCGATTATGAGGAAACCTTTTCGCCGGTAGCCATGCTTAAGTCTATCCGTATTCTCTTGGCGATAGCTGCACATCTTGATTTTGAGATCTGGTAAATAGATGTCAAGACAGCTTTCCTAAATGGAAGTCTTGAAGAAGAAATCTATATGCGCCAACCCGAAGGCTTTATTGAAAAAGGCCAAGAGCACCTTGTATGCAAGCTTAAAAGGTCTATCTACGGACTTAAGCAAGCATCGCGAGCTTGGAATCAATGTTTTGATCAAGTAATAAAATCACGATTTTGATCAAAGTGAATTTAAGAGTTGTGTGTACAAGAAGTATGTCGGAACTGCCGTGGTATTCTTGATACTATACGTAGATGACATTTTGCTCATTGGAAACAATGTGGCTGTGTTATCAGACATGAGGGTATGGTTGTCAAATCAGTTTGATATGAAGGACTTAGGGGAAGACGGTCATGTCTTAGGGATCAAGATTACTCGAGATCGCAAGAAAAGAATGATCGGCTTATCGCAAGCTTCATACATAGATACTGTTTTGAAATGGTTTAGCATGCAGAATTCCAAGAAAGGTTTTGTACCTTTTAGACATGGAATTCATCTATAAAAAGAGATGTGTCCGAAGACACAAGAAGAGATAGATTGCATGAAAGGTATCCCATATGCTTCGGCAGTTGGAAGCCTCATGTATGCTATGCTATGTACAAGACCGGATATCTGCTTTACCGTAGGCATGGTAGCACGATATCAAAGTAACCCCGGGAAAGAGCATTGGATGGCTATTAAAAACATTCTGAAATATCTCAAGCAAACTCGAGATAGAATGTTGGTTTATCAGTCAGATAGTCTAATTCCCGTTGGTTATTTGGACTCGAAATTCCAATCAGATATAAATTTCATATAGATCTACCTCGGGTAATGTGTTTTGTTTAGGGAAGGAGCCATGATATGGTGAAGTGTGCACCACTGATTCTACCATGGAAGCCGAATAAGTAACTGCTTATGGAGCAGTGAAGGAATCGGTTTAGCTCAAGATCTTCTAAGTGGACTTGGATAAAATTCCGAATTTGTCTAGCATTGTAATGCTAGGGCAGTTAGAAATTTAAGGGAACCAAGAGTCCACAAGGCCAACAAACATATTTAAGGATATACAATCTTAGACGAGAAATCGTTAAGAGAGGAGATGAAGATATGGCAAAGATCACATCGGAAGAAGACCTAGTTAATCCTCTCACAAAGTGTCTGCCTCTATGTACATTCGAGAGACATGTGGGAGGAATGGGAGTCAAGTGTGTTGCCAATCTGCTTTGAGTATAAGTGGGAGAAATTATTAGGAGATGTGTAGTACATAGATATGCTGTAGTATACTTAAAAGCAGACTTTGAGTATAAGTGGGAGATTGTTAGGGTTATACTAGAAAGTATGCTTTTACTTTGTATAACTAAACTGAATCTTTGAGATTTATCTGAAATAAATCTTTTATCACTGTGCTTTAGATAAATATGAATGTTATTTATTTATTGCAATCCGTTCATATAATAGTACAAGTTACGCTATAGATAAATGTGGTGATCCCCGGATAACTCACAGCAAAATCACATTATCAGTTTCTTGTAACAAGTACTAAATTCAAAACCTAGATGGGATTTGAACACCCCATTGGTAAACGGTTGATGTGTAGATACCAGATTGGCTAATCTTGACCAAGGGATTGCACTAGTGCATGATGATGCATTGAAGAGGACCTACAGAGAGGTAATTCTTCCGAACTGATTTATGGGATGAAGAATTAGACCTCAGTGGTCGTTTATTTCTAAAACTCTGTCCCTTAAATAGGACTGTGTGTTATCCGTATGTGGCACTTTAATTTATTATGGGTAGAGAGTCAATAAGACTCAATACTTTGCATCTTGGGTGACGCCATTGAGAACATGACAGTTGCTAAGATTTAATACAGAGGAATGTGTGCTTGGAAAGTCTTGCATGATTAGTCCCCTTGGTGGGCTCTAAACGTTCGTCGTACTAAATCTTGCAAGTGGAATTTGTTTCCGGTATGATGATAAAGAAGAGCTGTCCTTACTCCAAGGATAAGATGTTAAATTAATTAAAGCGTTCAGTGGCTTGATTAATTAACGGACAAGAGAATCCTAAACACGGGAAATAATGATCGGGAGCCATATGATTGTAATGTGGGTTAAGATGGATAGTGCAACATTAATCCTATAGTGGAGTGAGATTAATGTTAATGGTTTGAATGACATTGGGCTCAATGTTAGAATTCAAGGCCCATTAGGAGGTCCAATCTTAATTCAACTAAAAAGGCCCCTCAAGTAGCCCAATTAAATGTCCAACAATGAATAAGGTGATTAAAATAAAAGAAATAATTTTGGGCCCAAATAATTACAATTTTCGAAAATAATATATACATTAAATAAATGGGAGATTTTATGAAAAATAGATATGTATCTTGAATACAAGAATATCTAATAAAATCAAGATCTCATGGAATTATATATATATTGTTTTTTTTTTAAAATAGGGAAGAAAGAAATATCAAGAATTGAATATTTAGTATTCAAGATTATCAAGATTAGAATATTTGATATTCATGATAATCAAGATTTGAAATAATAGATATTCAAGATATTCAAGATCTTGTATTCTCACTATAAATATGAGATGATACAAGACTTCAACATATTATTATTGCTCCAAAATTTTCAAAAATTTGAGGAAGTTGGGCAACAAAATATTATCTTCCTTGTGTTGTGATTATCCGTGTGGCCTCCCACCGGGTGCACGAATAAGGACAAGGGAATATTTGAGAAGGCTTTTGGGTTAATCAAGAAAATCATTTAAGTAGGACGCCTTTTGTCTCAGAAACTGCCTTTTCTCCAGAGGTATAATTCACTAAATCCCTTAGTTCCGCATGTTTAGGGCTTTATGTGATTAAATTTGTTCATATGTTTTGCATGCAAAGCCTGTTGTTGGGTATACAATTATTTGATTTTATTGTAGGCTTAAATTTGTATTTAGCTTAAATCCCGAATAGATCCGCATTTTATTTCCCCAACAGAAAGAAATTCTATGCATGGATTGTTATGAAAAGAAGGTTCAAAGGCAAGTGCTTGCAAGAAATTGAAAAAGGTTGACTTTTTGAAAAATTATGGTCAAGTTTGACTCTAGTGTTGTGAGTAAGTTCACAATTTTGCAAAAAGGGAAGAATGATTCTTTGAAGTGTGATTTTGAAAGAGCATGAAGAGCATGTGTACAATTGCATGAAGAGGTGAATGATCTCTACATTGATTCCTTCTATGCTTTACTAATCATACTTAGTCACTTTTATCCATATGTTCCTTCCCTACCAAAGAGCCAACACTACAACCTTTAAAAGTCCTTATTGATGTGTGATTGATTTGTCATTACAAGTGGTGGAGAATGTAGACTTGAGCCAAGTTTATGGTAGTATGTGTATTTGGTGTGATGTATGAGAGAGCTTAAACACTAGAGGGTTGAGCTAAACACTTATCTTGTTAGGATTATGACTCATTGATTTGATTTTGATAGTTGAGTGGATGATATTGTATCTTAGACTTGCTAGATATTGAGTGATGATTCTATGACATTGATCTTGTTCTTGATGCTTCATACATACAATTATTCCCCTATTTTATCTCTTCGTTGCTCAAGGCCGAGCAACAATCTAGTTTGGGGGTGTGATTAGGGTCATAATTGCATATTTTTGCATCCGTTTCTACATGGTTTTGATGTGCTTATGTTCATATTTGACCCTAAAATGCTATACTTTGTGCATTTAACCCTTTTTGGCTAGAAAGTTGTGTTTTATAGTGAAAAAAAGCAAAATAGGCAAGAGACGAGCAAGTTCGTAAAAGTCTAGAAATTGTGAGTTGATCTAATGGAGGAAAATTATACACCATGTCGAAGGGTTCGAAGAGAGGGTCGTAACGGAAAAAGAATCGAGTCAATCTGAGCTCTAGAACTCAAGATATGAAGAAAACGAGGAAGTCGAGGATTGATCTGACGAGTCAAAGCCGGGCTCGTGCGCAACCAAGCCTGGGCTCGTGCGACCACAAGCCCGGATTCATGCGACTGATCTCTGGTTCGGGTGGTGGAGGAACGAACGAATGCTCGCACGAACTGAACTCGTGCGGCCACTTAAGTGCGTTCGTGCGATGCCCCAGCTGGACGCATTTTCGAGGGCTGTTTTGTCTTTTTGCGTGTTTAATGAAGGGTATTTTGGACTAAACATTGTGGGCACTATAAATACTCCAAGGATCAGATTCTCAAGGCAATCTAGTTTAGAATCAAGCCATAATTCAAGTTCTTAGATTAGATTAGGGAGAGAGAGGTAGTTACTAGTTGGGTTTTTAAGATTTCTTCTTACGATTTCGTCAAGAACTTTTAATCTACTGCTTTGATCGTTGATCTGTTTATTTCTGCATTCTCGTCTTAGCTAGACCTACGTTTCTACCAATTGAATTTCAATTTCCATTGCCGGATCATTTTCTAGTATTTTAGAGGTAACTTGTATCTTTTCAATTCTCATTGTAATAGGTAATCTCTTTACATTTCTTGTATGATGGTGATTGTTACTAGTTTAATTGTTCTCTTGTTTACCAAATTAGCCATGGGCTAATTCCTTCATGTGTTGGTGTATGACTCCTATGGAGTAATGTGGTTATCATGTTGAACTTTTGAATGCTATGAGTTGTTGTATGATCAATTATCTACATTGATGGATTGTATGAATGCTTTGCATGTGTAGTTGATCATAAGGACCATTAGGGAGTTAGTCTCATACGAGAGTAGAGCTATTTTCCTAAATCTTCTTGTATTAAGGCCAATTGCATGCCAAGTATTTGATTAAATTCCTAAGATAGGGAGAACTATTATTAGTGAATTGGAAGGACAATTAGAGGCTTTGAAGTGTATCTAGGGAGACCTTTTTGCATGTTAGAGTGGCTAGGCGATTTATTGTACAATACCTCATTGCATGATTAAGGGATACTTCACCATGTGAAACATAGGATAGTACACTAGCACATATCTCTCACATTTGCTCACTTTGCAACCCAAGGTGATAGGTAGTTTACTCTTTTGACGCATTAGTAGACAATAGATACCTTTCCCCTTTATTGCTTTGTTTGCTTTTCGAAGTGAAACAACAAATTTCCCTTACAATTCCCCATCTCCCTTGGGTTCGATAAATATTAAACTTGGTCAAACTTGCCACGACAATAGCGAATACGTACACTTGCGTGAGGACACATTTTCCATTGAACAACTCACTTGAAGATGGGCGAATACAACCATTACTCGTATTCTCCACAAAATATGTCATCTCCTAATCCATATATTTATCAACTTTTCCCATTTAAAACTACAACCACTTTCGATAAAATCTCCATGTTAGAAGAGTGTATGAAGTATACGATAATGATGTTATGGAACCAAACCCAAATTCCACCACCTCCACAAGAAGTTTCTTATCCTTCTAACTCATATACACCTCAAGATTCCTACTCCTATGAAGATCCACATTCCTACACTTTACCCTCTCCTATGCCTTGCCATCAAGAAGAAACTCCTCCTAGTTATGTAGAAGAGGCTCTAGCTCAAATTCTCAAGCAACTTGAAGAAATTCAAAGGGAGAATGAAAGAAGTTTTAAAGAGAAAAATAGGAAGTTTGATAGATCTTTCCAAGCTCAAGAAGATCAAATCAAGAGCTTAGAGCTCTAATTTGAGCATTTGGAGAAATTGGAGCAAATGACCCAACAAGCCCATGAGATTGGCAAAAGGTCATATCAAGATTCCTACTCTCATCATGATTATACATGCTCCTACACTCCATATCTTCCTATGACCTTTCATCAAGAGGACACTTCTTCAAGCTATGAGGAAGAAATTTTAGCTCACATTCTCAAGAAATTGGAAGAAATAAGAATGGAAGGTAAAAGGTGCTTTGAGAGGACAAACAAGAAGTTTGATGAAATGTTCATGTCTCGAAGTCATCAAATCAAGAGTTTGGAGTTCCAAATGGAGCAATTGAGCATTCAATCCAATAGGATGTTTGAGAAGGAAGATGGCGATAATGATAAAGAAAAAGGGGATGTGGAAGATGAAGATGATAATCATCATGAGACAATTAAATCTCTTTCTATTGTAGATTGTATTGGAGCTCAAATGTCTATTGAACCTTCTCATGCTTACATTGATTATGAGATTCCTATTCTTAATGATGATATTGCTTATAAATTTCCTCAGGCTACATTGATTAGGAAGCAAGAAGAAGAGAAGGATGAACTAGAAGAAGAAGAAAGAGAAGAGAGTGTAAAGGAGGAGGAAAAAGAAGAAATTGATGAAAGTGAAGAGGATGAAGAAGCTAAAGATGATTATGAAGAGATCAAATTTACTCATGCTCAAAATACTTCCGATTTTAAGAGATTTATGAATCCTTTTTACAATTATATTGAGTATGATATTAATCCTCTTTATGATGATAATGAATATGATACTTCTTTTGTATATATTGATAGGAATCAAGAACAAGAAGTGGAGGATAAGGAAGGAGAAGATTCAAGAGGAGGAAAGAAAGAAGAACTAGAAGAGGAAGATGAAGGTCCACTCATGGACATGAGTTTCATGAAAGAAGAACAACAAAATGATTTGGAGGAGGAGCCTATACTTAAAATGAGCATTTCTAAACCCTTAGACTCTTCTACTTATGCTTTAATTGATAATGTTGTTCATTGTGAATTCGTCTTGTCTCTTGATATAATTGATTATAATATTGAATTGAGAATCCTCTTGAACTATTTTGATAGTAGGAGATGGGGTGGATTGGTTTGAGAAGAAATGAGGAAGAAAATGCATGTGCTTACAAGTTAAAATTGCAAAGGAAAGTAGGTGTGTGTGGTAGAAATCCTACTTGTTTCCTTGATTTTGAAGCTATGAGATTGTTATATAATGGGAGGAATGCCAATTATCCTTGGCCATTTAGCTAACACTGGTGTCGTCCGGATAGGGGACGTTACATCCAAGCGCTAGATGGGAGGCAACCCATCCTTAAAAAATATTTCTTGATTTGTTGTTTTCTTGGTAGTTATATATTTTGTTTGCTAGTTGTTTTCATGAAGGAATTTGAAGCTTAGGAATGTGTTTTGGATTTCTTGAACATTGATATGAGGTGGTGTATTTTATTACCTTTGTTGGTGCATGTGATATATCCTAGTTTGGGGGTGTTGCCTCTTGGTATATATTGTGCTTCTTGGTTTAATTGAGCTTATATATGCTTTATTAGTCATTGATTCATGGCAAATCCTATTTTCATCACTCTTTTCCAAACTTTTAGGATCCTTGATCCGAAAAAGTTTGGGGGGGTGTGTTCGTTCTTCAAACTGTAGATTTGCAATGACATTTGTGAGCTCTAGAAGGATGTGTTGAAGAGATTTCTCTTTTCACTTGTCCAAGAAGGACATTCTCATGTAAGTGGCAAGTCACTCTCCTATTCTTAATCCCAACTCAAGGTATGTTTTTACACTTATCTCTATATGTGCTTCCATTCCTAGGTTTAGTTTGCTTGATTTTAGATTGCTATTTTGAGCTTAAGTGTTGATTCTTGTGGTATTGTGCTTTGAGTTGTGCATTGCATGATCTTTTCTTCACTTTTGCCAAACTTTTTAGGGGTGTGTTCGCTTCGCAAATCTCATTGCAATGCTATGTTTAGGATGATTCTAGTGCTTCTATGATGTTTTTAGACCATATGCTTATTGTGAGGCCTTGCTTTGCTTGTTATTTTTGGCCATATTGTTGTTTGCTTTGAGTAGTCAATGCATGAGATATGTTTATTGTTGTATGTATGAGTTGAAAGTCTTGATTAGTGTAGTAGATTTATTGCTTGATTCTCATCTTATCTTTGATACTTTTGATTTCATGATTCTTGAGATTTCATTGATATGAGCATTCTTGATATGATATGAGTCTTGATCACCCATTACCCACGAGTTTTGACCAATTTTGCCCGTTTCAATCTTAAATGGATGACATTTTTTTATGTGAGTTCCACACATGTGCATTATACTCTAGAACTTGGCTTTAGTCTTATTTGAGGCTACACTAGTGTTGGTCCCAAAGGCAGGTTTTAGGGAAGAATACACTTGAACAAGTCTAGAAGGGGGGGTTGAATAGACTTGTAAGGATTCAAAAACCTTTTTCAAATTTACTGATTTATTCAGAAAATCAGCAGACTACTTGAGGTAGTCTGAATTTTGAAAATAGTGCGCTGTGTATAGTGCGGAAGCGTTTTAATGAAAATTTGTTTTTAAGTGATGTGCACAGATAAGAACAGAAAGTAATACGAAGAGACACAGGGGTTTATAGTTGTTCGGACCAATTGTCCTACATCCACTCTCCTCAATCCAACTTGGACTTGAGGGGCTCTCCACTAACTCACTTACTCACTTACTTACACAGTTTTGAGAGTACTACTCTCTTTACAACTTGTCAATGCTATAATTGCAATTGACTTCTCACAGCTTCTACAAAGCTTTTACAAAGGATAAGTATGGATGGTGTTTTTGAGCGTAAGTGATAAAACTGACAGAGTATTGGCTTGCTTAATGTGCGTGTGAATCCAATTCAGAAATTATCACTATTACTCTAATTTATAGGATCAAATAACTAGCCGTTGGAATGGACTAGAAATCTGAGATCCTATAATCTCGTATTCAATCAATCATTGTGATTGATTGAATTTCCTTCTTGATTCCCGTTAGTCTTTGCGATCTTCAATCAATCAAGTTTGTCCCCTTGATTGATTGATCTTCTATTCTGGGAATCTTCCTTTTATGTCACAAGTTAACCCTTCAAATTGATTCCGAAGAATCTGGGCTGAGCACAAGACCTCAGCTGATCTGTCTCCTCAGCTGGTGTATCAGTCTGTTGATACTTGGACCTCAGCTGATGTGCAAGTCTGTTGGTGTTCACCTCAGCTGGTCTTCTTGACTTCGTCTGAATAAGTCTTTTATCCAAGGTCCTTGTCTTGTCTGCGACGTGCTCTCAGCTGATCAGCTAATCTTCTGATATCAGCTGATCTGCTCTTCAGCTTATCGGCTGATGTAAACTTCTCTGATGATCTGCTTTCGATGCTCCAGTGTCAGCTGATTAAATCTTCTGTCTTCTAAAATCGGCTAAGTCCACAAGGTCTCAGCTGGTCTTCTCTTCTATGATAGCTTCGGATCTTCTAGGCAGCAAGGTAGGTTCCCCCTTACTCGAACCTATCTAATCCTAACTACTCATCAGCTGACTAACATGTTCAGCAAGTCCTATTACAAGCTGATTTGTTTTATATCATCAAAACATCTAACACATATATCCTAACAAGTTCCCCCTTTTTGATGATATCAAAACCAACTCAGCTGATCTCAACAGATAAACATTTTCAATCAAAATTAAGATCACATAGGACAGAAAAGAAGATCTTTAATTAAGATTTTTTAGACAGAATCAAAATGCAGCTGACAACAAGTAGTTGTCTGGAATCATAAAGCTTTATTAATAATAATCAAAAGAGAAATAACAGACAGAAGTAAAGATACCTAATCCTCAGCTGACTCAGCTGGACTATTACATGAGGAGCGGTCTTCTGCTGCTGAGCGGAACTTGTAACCAGTCTAAGAATCTCTTCTCTATTTCCTTCAAAGCTGGCAGAGAGTTGTCAGAAAGTTGATGAAAGAGTTGAGTGATCTGCAGCCAATGTTTCCTGATTTCCACCCAGTCTATCTTTCCACTCACATCAGTTGGAGTAGGAAGATATTCAATCTCTGGCAGCTCTGGCTGAACCTCTACCTTAAGCATCTCTTCTGTGATAGCTCTGAAGAACTTAGGAAAAGTCTCCTTCAACCAATCTCTGAACTCAGCGTTTTTCTCTCTTTCTCCTCTGGTATCTTCTCCTCGGAGAACATAGAAGTGGATCATAGTTTTGGCTTTTATGGTTTTCCAGAGATCCACCAACTCATCAGACAATTGATTGTAGAACATATCAATTGGTCCATCAACTAGAGGCTCATTTGGATCTCTGATGAACTTTCCACTCCTAGTCCTGCTCCCTTGAGCTACTGCTTTCCCTTTCTTCTTCAGCTTCCTCTGATATCTCCTCTCTAGCTCATCATTAATCTCCCTCTCCTGCCTCTTCCTCCTCTGCTCAGGGGTTTCTTTCTCAGCTAGCTGCAACTCCTTAGCCAGCTTTTCATCCAAATCAGCATTCATTATTCTTTTCTTCTTTTCCCTTTCTACAGCGACAACTTCTTGCTTCTGCAAAGCCTCGGCCATTTTTTGATCTCTCAACTCCTGAGTTTTCTGAGCAGCCATCTTCCTGGTGTTGATGTAATCTTCAACATTTTCTATCCTAGCAGATAGAACCCCTTGATTATCCACCAGAAGAGTTCTCAGAGAGGCCATCTCAGCTTGCAAGGCAGCAATAGCAGTTGAGTTCTTCTCTTCCCCCTTTTTGATATCATCAATTACTGCAGCAGAGGGTAGAGAAGTAGGAAGCTTGTCCACAATATCTTTCAGGTCCTCCTGACCATGTTTGCACTCAGCAATTTATCCTTCCAACCGTTCGGAGACCAATCTGAATCTCTCAGACTCAGCAGCAAGAGAAGCAGATGCATCATCATTGAAAGCTCTGGCAGTTGCCTTGAAGCTCTGGAGAGTATTGAAGAATTCAATTCGAGTGGCATACAAGCTGTCCTCCATAGCTTCCTTCAGCTTGTTGTGATGGTCCAGCAGGACTTGATGAACATGAGCTTCAATCATAGAGGGGGCAGCAGACTTGGCAGCCAGAAGAGTAGCTTTGACCTCCCTGATGTGGTCATCAAAATAGCCTTTTAATTGTTCCAAGAGTGCAGGAGTTACCTGATCAGCAGGGGAGATCTCAAAATGTGTTGCTGGAGGAACAAACTCAGTCTCTGCTATTTCAGGGCAGTCCAGGGCCACACCATCTTTGAGCAACAGAGCTCTGGCCACTTTCCTCAGCCCTTCAGGGGATGTCAGCTGGGATGGAGCCTTAACCTCCAAGGCCTCCATCAAAATTTCCTCCCATTCAGTGAAAGCTGCTTCTCCCATCTCCTGAATTAGGGCCAGAAAGAAAGTGACAGGCCCCTCTCTTGCTTGTGCCCAAGCTAGGCCATCAGCAAGGATGTCTTGGTAGGCTGGGTAAGGGTTCAGTTCAGGGATGTAGAGGGAAATGTGGGCTAGGGCAGATATAATCATCCCTCGTTCAAGAGGCCCCTTTGAACGATGGTGAGATAGGTGTGCTTGTTTGGCCATTTCTGAGGGGGAATTGGGGTTATCGAGAATTATGGGTTCAGGGTGAGAGGCTTTGGGGTAGCTGAAGGCTCTCCAGAGGTAGCCATCTCCTCTGGTTCATTGCCGACTGGGATTTGTGATGGTGAGGGATCGGCTGGGGTTGAGAAGTGTTGGGAAGGATCAGAAAAAGGGGTAGGAGAAGCTGACCTGATAGGTGAGGCAGCAATAGGTGTGTCTACTGATGGTGTATCAGCAGAGGAATGAAGGACCTCTGTCTCAGCTACTGAGGGTTCAGCTGACTCCCTCTCTTTCGACTCTTCTTCCTCTGCATCAGAGCCAGTGGCAGAATCATCATCTAATGCAGCCTTCTCAGCTGACTCCTCCACATCCTGCTCTTCTTCTCCAGAAGACTCAACAACCAGCAGAGTAGGCTTCTCTGCTGAAGATTTCTCCCTCTTCAGACTGCTTAACAGAGCAGTATCCTCTTCTTCATCTGAATCAGAATCAAAGGAGAGCTTCCTTTGAATTGGAGTGGTGTCTTTCTTGGATTTCTTCTTCTTACCACCTCCAGCAGGCATTGGAGCCTTCCTCTTCTGCTTCTTCCCATGACCAGCAGAGGGACCAGGGGCAACAGCTACTGTATCGGAATCTGAGTCAGCTGGCCCAATGATATCCAAGTTACTTCCCCTTAAGAACTTGGTGTGGTTGTACTCAACAACCCATTCCTCATCCCACTCATGCTGGGGCAGCAGATGATTCAGAAGAATAGCGATCTTGGTGGCCATGGAACACTTGGATTTAAAGTTGTAAATCTGTTCCCCATTCACCTCCTTCACCAAGCACCTCTTGGACTCCTGCTCCAGGCGGAACCATAGCAGACTCACCCAGTCTGCTTGCACCCCATCGAGAATGGTGCGGGCCACACTTAGGTGGAGTTTGGTAATGGCATCCAAACTCCCCTGTTCCGCCAAGATGACCTTGGTCACCACATCCATCAGGAACCGAAACCGCCTCCTCAGCATGGATTTCTTCAGGTTCGTGGTGGTGTCCCTGTAACTCGCCCTGGCCATCAACTGAAAAGTCTCCAGGTAGTCAGCTTCCTTGTATTTGTGGGGTTGGACACCAGAGGAGGATAGGCCAAAGATATCAGCGACAGCATCCTTGGAGATAACAACAGCGACTTCATCAACCAAGGAGCCGATGGAGTCTGTGCTGAACTGAGCCTTAAGAAGGAATTGAAAGGCATAGAAATTTAGGGTTTTATGGTCAGGGGGGGTCATGGAGATGAAGGTTCGGAGATTTTGATTTTGGAGAAGGTTTAGGATTTCTCTAATTTCAGGAACCCTAGTCGTGTCGAAATCGACACACATTTCTGCGTACATCTTTTCTTTGAAGAGCTTTTGCATTGCCTTAGATGCCATACCTTCAAAACAGGGTTTGAGTGCAGAAAGAATAGTATGCAGGAAAACTTCGGGCAGAAAGATTTAGGAACAGAAAATTTCAGAAAGAAGTTTAAAGGGGTATATATAAGTATCGAGAGATATGAGCAGTTTTTCCAAAATTAAAACCGATCAGTTTTGATCGTAGATTTGTATTTTGCATCACACAAATCAAAGGTCCAGAATAAATGACCTTTGAGAATTTTGGAGGTGATGCGTGGGTGTCAGGATTTCGAAAGGTTTTGACCGCCTCAAAAGATTCCCCTTTTTGAAAAAGGTAATGATGAAAACACTTTTTGAGAAGATTTAGACGGTGTTAAATTAATTACAACTGACACCTTATTTGGAAAAAGGTAATAAATCCCCGATTTTTTGTAAACATAAAGATTTGATTGCCAATTTTCTAAAATAGTTCTTAGAAATTAGGGATTTATTAATTTTTGAAAAGATTTGATAGATAAAATAGAATTTTTTTTTTAAAAAAAATCGACATAAAGATCATAGAAATACTTATCGTGATGCTGACGTGGCAAAATCAGCTGATAAGAGCGATTCTTATGAAAATCTTTTCTGCTCATCTAGGTCTTTAATGTCAGCTGACATGGACCAGCTGAAGCAAGGTGGTCTTGTCTGACTTTCATAACTTATTCCTGTATCAAGTTAGACATAACAAGATAGAGAAAAGAAAAAGAAAGAATAAGTAGACATACCAGATCAGCTGATGTGAGGATCAGCTGACTACTTCAGCAGAATAGTCCTCAGCTGGGTACCAGCTGACTACCCGTTTACCCAAAAACTTTCTTTCTATAGAACTGCCCCTCCATCTATCATTCCTAACTCTGCTACTAATTCTCTGAATCTTACCTCTGCTAAGGGTTTGGTAAGAACATCTGCTCTCTGCTTCTCCGTATGAATCTTCTCCATCCTGATATCTCCTTTCTCAGCATGATCCCGAAGAAAATGATGTCTTATGTCCACATGCTTGCATCTAGTATGGAGAACAGGATTCTGAGTAATGGCTATTGCACTTGTGCTATCACAGAAGATGGGTATCTCTTCTGTGATCACATGGTAGTCCTTCAGCTGTTGTCTGATCCAGAGCAGTTGAGAACAGCAACTACCAGCAGCCATGTACTCTGCCTCTGTCATAGAAGTAGCTACTGAAGTCTGCTTCTTGGAGAACCAAGATATCAGCTTACTTCCCAGAAACTGACATGTGCCAGAGGTTGATTTCCTATCAATCTTGCACCCTCCATAGTCAGAGTCTGAGTACCCACTCAGCTGAAAGTTGTCATCAGCTGGGTACCAGAGGCCTAGATTGTAAGTACCCTTCAAATACTTTACAATCTTCTTTGCTGCTTCCAGATGAGATTTCTTAGGATTTGCCTGAAACCTTGCACACACCCCTACTGCAAAGCTGATATCAGGTCCGCTGGCAGTGAGATACAGCAGAGAACCAATAAGTCCCCTATATTGTGTCTGATCCACTTTCTCACCAACCTCATCTGGATCCATGCTAAAATTAGCCATCATTGGAATCTTAGCTTCTCTGCTGCTACTGATTCCAAACTTTTCTATCAAATTCTTGGCATACTTAGCTTGGCTAATGAACGTTCCATTGGACATCTGTTTTACCTGCAGTCCAAGGAAATAAGTCATCTCCCCCATCATGGACATTTCAAACTTGCTGGTCATCAGCTTGCTGAACTCATCACACATCAGTTTGTTGGGGGAGCCAAAAATGATATCATCCACATATATCTGCACTAAGAGAATATTATCTCCGTCTTCCTTTCTGAACAAGGTTTTGTCTATCTTTCCTTTACTGAATCCACTATCCAGTAGGAACTGTGATAGAGTATCATACCAAGCTCTAGGTGCCTGCTTTAGTCCATATAAAGCCTTCTGCAACCTATAAACCTTGTTCCCAATCTCAAATCCTGGTGGCTGTTCCACATAAACTTCTTCTGCCAGGATTCCATTCAGAAACGCTGACTTGACATCCATCTGATATACCTTGAACCCTTTGAAAACAGCATAGGCCAGAAACAATCTAATGGCTTCTAGTCTTGCCACAGGAGCAAATGTCTCATCATAGTCAATCCCCTCTGACTGTGAATACCCCTGTGCTACTAGCCTTGCCTTGTTTCTAACTACTACATCATTTTCATCCTTTTTGTTCTTAAATACCCACTTAGTGCCTATGACCTTCTGATGTTTGGGCCTCTCTACTAGGGTCCAAACTTCTTGTCTTGCAAACTGATTTAGCTCCTCTTGCATAGCTACAATCCAGTTTGGGTCTTCAAGAGCTTCATGGATATTTTTGGGTTCTATCAGAGACACATAACAGCTGAATTGAGCACCCAAGTTTAGCTTTCTTCTGGTCTGAACACCTACACTTGGATCTCCTAGAATCTGTTCAGCTGGGAAATCAGACAATGTCTTCTTGCCTCTTTGAGGTGCCATAGTCTGCTCCTCTTGGGTCTTGTCTGAAATTCCCCCTTGGTTAGTGTCAGGAGTCAATGTGCCATCACCTGATGCTGATGAGGGCTTATCAGCTGATTTGGGCTCATCATCTGAATCTGAGTCTGATTCTAAACTAGGTACTACTACCTTAATCAGATCTGGCTTATCTGACAGATTCAGCTGATCCACCTCTTCTGCTAGCTTCTCCTTGCTGTACTCATGAAAAGATTCATCAAATACAACATGGGGTGTCTCCTCCACACAGAGAGAGACTTTATTAAAGACTCTATAGGCTTTGCTACTTCCAGAATATCCTAAGAATATTCCTTCAGCAACCTTAGCATCAAAAGTCTTTAACTTAGTCTTTCCATTGTCATGGATGAAACACCTACACCCAAAAGTATGGATAGAGGAAAGGTTAGGAGTTTTACCTTTGTACATTTCATAAGGAGTCTTCCCATGTCTCTTGACTAGTAGACACCTATTTTGGATGAAGCAGGCAGTATTGATGGCTTCTGCCCAAAATCTTTGAGGAGTCTGATATTCAGCTAACATAGTCCTTGCTGCCTCCTTGAGGGTTCTGTTTCTCCTCTCGGCTAACCCATTCTGCTGAGGTGTTCTGGCAGCTGATGTCTCATGCTGAATAGCATTGTCCCTGCAATAGTCAGAAACAACAGAGTTAAGAAACTCAGTACCTTTATCACTTCTGATTCTGACTATGCTGAGGTCCAGCTCCTTCTGAATCCTCTTGAACAACTCCAGCATCTTGACCATAGTCTCATTCTTCTTGAACAAGAACACTACCCAAGTGAATCTTGTATAGTCATCAACAATCACCAGTGTGTACTTCCTTCCACTGAAACTAAGAGGTGAGACAGGTCCAAACAAATCCATATGAAGCAGCTGGAGTGCTTTTGTTGTTGAAGTACTCTGCACATCTTTGAATGAGGCTTTAGTCTGCTTCCCTTTCTGACAGGCATCACACTTCTGCTCAGATGCAAACACCTCATTTGGTAGACCTCTGACTAGACCCTTCCTTGCAACCTTGTTGAGAGTCTTGAAGTTCAGATGACCTAACCTCTTGTGCCAGAGCCAGCTGATCTCTGATGAGCTTTTAGCAACCAAACATGAGTCAGCTGGACAGCTTGCAAAATCTGCAAGATACATATTACCTCTTCTGAGGCCAGTTAGTAGCACCTGCTCATTTAAATCATTAATAACAAGACAAGAGTTCTTAGAAAATCTTACTGAGTATCCCTTGTCACAGAATTGGGATACAGACAGAAGATTGTGCATGAGCCCTTCTACATAGTAGACTTCTTCAACTCTTGTTCCTTTGATCAGCAGGGTGCCTACTCCTCTGGTGACTCCAAAATTGTTGTCACCGAACACAACTCTAGGCCCATCCAGCATTACAAAGTTCTGGAGAAGATGCTTCTCAAAGGTCATGTGCTTCGAGCAACCGCTATCAATGTACCAGACATGGCCTTTGGCTTCCCCTCTTTCTATAGGGCTAGAGTTAACCTGAAATTAAAACTCAGGTTTTAGGTACCCTATCTTTGGGTCCTGATTGGTTAGTATCGACTTTCTGGATCCACAGGTAGAAATCATCCTTATGAGGTTTAGGTGATTTCAACCTTCTACCATATTTGTCCACAAAAATCATCTCCCTTAGAGGATCTTTTCTGGGGCGATGAGTGACAACAGCAGGTTTATAGGTGGGTTGCTCAAACGGATAATTTCGGCTTGAGCCTCCGAATGACTCATAAACTTTAGCCGGTGAAGGCTTGCCTACTTTGGTTACATTAAAAGTAACCCAGGGCTGAGGTCTGTTTCGCTTGGGTTTACTCTGCTGAGATGACCCAGGCTTATCATTCCTCTGCTGATTCTGCTGAGGTCTCCTTGTCTTAGCTGAGCTATGACTTGGATTCCTCTTCTGATCTCGAGACTTCTGAGCTTTGGACTTATGCTGGTTGTCAGCAGGCTTCTGAGTTTGAGTACTCTTCTGCTCTGTTGAAACCTTTTGATCACCAGCAGACTTCTGAGCTTTGGAGCTCTTCTGTCCAGCTGGGACCTTTTCTGTCCTTCTGCCCTTCTGATCCAGATGCAGGCTCAGCTGGCCCTTTACCCTTTCGAGGATCCCTAATTAATCCACTGTCACCTTTCTTCTTCTTTTGTGGTTTGGGTTTGGGATAACCAAGACCCCTTTTATCATTCACAGTTTGTGAGGATTCAGCTATTTCAGACACGGCATTCTTTGCCTTAGTCAGCTGATCCACTTTCAGCTGAAGCTGCTGTGAATTTTTGGTTATCAGTTCATTCTGCTTGAAGAGTTCATCGAACTTAACTGTCAGCAGATTATGTTCTTCACTCAAGACAGTGTTCTCAGAAAGTAGCTTTTCTATCAGCTTCTCCTGTTCTTCACATTTTGCTATTAAGTCAGCAGACTTGTTAGCTTGTGAGTCATAGGATATCACTGGTAGTCTAGCACTTTCCAGATCTCGTCTCAAGCTTGAAACTTCAGCTTTCAGACTTGAGTTCTCCTCTTCCAGCTTAGAACAAACTTTTAAGGAGGATTGGAGATCAGATAACAACTTGTGTATATCTGACTCCATAGAATAGGTAGAGGAGCAAGATGAGCTAACAGAGGGGGTAGGAGAATTTACCTCTTCCACCTTAGCCATAAGGCAGATATCATCCTCTGATTCAAAATCAGATGAGGATGAGGATGAACTGATATCCTGCTTCTCCTCCTCTGCCAGCAGAGCTCTCTTATCAGCGAACCTGCGAGACTTCTCTTCTCTTTCCCTTGGGGTAAGTTGAGGACAATCATAACTGTGATGTCCTGGCTTGTTGCAAGTGAAACAAACACCATCTCCTCCTCTTCTGGGACTTGGATCCCTCCTTCTCTCTGGAGACTTATATCTGGTCTCCTGTTCATCTGATGGTCTTCTGGCATCAGATGACTTCTGGTATCTTCTGGAAGAGTCACTCTTATTCTTCTTCCAATGAGATCTATACTTCTGAAACTTGTTTGACATCTTGTCAAACTTCTTGGTCAATAAAGCAAGTTGCTCCTTTAAGCTCATGTCTTCTGGAGCAGAGGATTTCTCTTGACTATCAGCTGCAGCAGAGAATGCAACATTCTTTGTGACTGATGAAGTTGGAGTCTCATCTTCTTGATCTTCTTCTTGGATATCGAACTCATGTGCCTTCAGATGAGATAGCAGTGTATGATGACTCATCTCAGATAAATTCTTTGTCTCTTTAATTACTGTCACCTTCACTCTCCATCTAGGAGTAAGAGATCTCAAAATTTTGTTATTAATCTCTTTCTCCGAGTAATCCTTTCCTAAGGAGCTTGCCTTATTCAGTATGTTTGTCAGCCTCATATCTAGCTGATCAATGGTTCATCAGCTTTCATTTTAAATGTGTCAAAGGTATGTAGAACAGCTTGAAGCTTGTTCTCTTTGATTTGATCTGTCCCTTCACACATCAAGGAGAGTTTCTCCCACATCTCCTTAGCGGTTCTGCACGTCTTGATTTTCTCTATATATTCTTTGGAGAGTGTCTCAATGATTTCTGTTCTGGCCACTTGATCGAGGTTGAAGAGTTTTCTTTCAGCATCTTTTAGTTCACTCTTCTTCTTTTCTGTCTTCCTTCTTTCACTAATTTCAGCTTCTGGAGTCTTGCCATCACTTATTCCTTCCCAGAAGAACTTGATTGGCCCTTCCTCCAGAACATCTAACATTCGATCATGAATGGCTCCAAGGTGATTTTCCATCCTGAATTTCCAGTAATCATAATCCTCTATGGAGAATTCAGGCAACTTCCTTGTCTTGGATCCACTCTTTTTGTAGGAAGACATATCTGCAAGTGGTTAGATAAAAAGCACACAGATTTTTCCAAAAAAAATTTTCAGGGATCTGTACAGGTGACCACCAAAAGCTTTCTCAGGCTGTGGTCTTTTGGACACACAGCTCTGATACCACTTGTTGGTCCCAAAGGCAGGTTTTAGGGAAGAATACACTTGAACAAGTCTAGAAGGGGGGGGTTGAATAGACTTGTAAGGATTCAAAAACCTTTTTCAAATTTACTGATTTATTCAGAAAATCAGCAGACTACTTGAGGTAGTCTGAATTTTGAAAATAGTGCGCTGTGTATAGTGCGAAAGCGTTTTAATGAAAATTTGTTTTTAAGTGATGTGCACAGATAAGAACAGAAAGTAATACGAAGAGACACAGGGGTTTATAGTTGTTCGGACCAATTGTCCTACATCCACTCTCCTCAATCCAACTTGGACTTGAGGGGCTCTCCACTAACTCACTTACTCACTTACTTACACAGTTTTGAGAGTACTACTCTCTTTACAACTTGTCAATGCTATAATTGCAATTGACTTCTCACAGCTTCTACAAAGCTTTTACAAAGGATAAGTATGGATGGTGTTTTTTAGCGTAAGTGATAAAACTGACAGAGTATTGGCTAGCTTAATGTGCGTGTTAATCCTATCAAAATTTATCACTATTACTCTAATTTATAGGATCAAATAACTAGTCGTTGGGATGGACTAGAAATCTGAGATCCTATAATCTCGTATTCAATCAATCATTGTGATTGATTGATTTTCCTTCTTGATTCACATCAGTCTTCGCGATCTTCAATCAATCAAGTTTGTCCCCTTGATTGATTGATCTTCTATTCTGGGAATCTTCCTTTTATGTTGCAAGTTAACCCTTAAAATTGATTCCGAAGAATCTGGACTGAGCACAAAACCTCAGCTGATCTGTCTCCTCAGCTGATGTATTAGTCTGCTGATACTTGGACCTCAGCTGATGTGCAAGTCTGCTGGTGTGCACCTCAGCTGGTCTTCTTGACTTTGTCTGAATAAGTCTTTTATCCATGGTCCTTATCTTGTCTGCGACGTGCTCTCAGCTGATCAGTTAATCTTCTGATATCAGCTGATCTGCTCTTCAGCTATCAGTTGATGTTAACTTCTCTGATGATCTGCTCTCGATGCTCCAGTGTCAGCTGCTTAAATCTTCTGTCTTCTAAAATCGGCTAAGTCCACAAGGTCTCAGCTGGTCTTCTCTTCTATGATAGCTTTGGATCTTCTAGGCAGCAAGGTAGGTTCCCCCTCACTCGAACCTATCTAATCCTAACTACTCATCAGCTGACTAACATGTTCAGCTGGTCCTAATACAAGCTGATTGGTTTATATCATCAAAACATCTAACACAGATATCCTAACATAACCCTCCCAGTTAAAGTTGTGCAGAGAGGCGTCAGAGATAGCCATCATCGTGTATAGCTTCGGTCTGGAGATCTGCTCCAATCCTCCAGCAATCCCCATCACTCCCTGACTTGTCAGGTCGAAGAAGTGACGGTTTTCAGTCCTCACGACTGATTTATTCAGGCCAGATTTCAGGACGACATCCCCATCGCACAGGGACTGGAGAAAGTCCTTCTCATTCCCATACCCATAATCCACTGGGCTTCGTCTTGTATTGGGAAGATTAAAAACCTCCTTAATCTTCTCCCGGATGTTGAGAGTGACCCATCTCCTGATCATCTCCTCCTCACCATCCTTTCCCTTTTCACAGGTGGTCAAGGGAATACAAGTTTCCCACTCCTGGGAGTCCTTGTTTTCTCCATCTTCAGGTAGAAGGCAGCAACAAGTCGTGGGTGGAGCCTCTGTGGCTTTGCAGTAATGAACTGCAGAAGACCTGCATTATCGAATAATTTTTGTACAGGCAAAATATCTGGGTTATTGGAAGAAAAATCCCCATAGGGCTCATAATGTATTTCATTCCTTAAATGGAAAAGATTTCCAAAGAAGGTATCGGCAGAAGGTGCAGCCATGGAGAATTTGGAAGAATTGAAGAGAATTGGGTTTTTAGAGAAAGTAAGTTAAGAAAATATTGGGTGCATAAAAGTTTTAACAACACAATCTTCTCTTATTTATAGAAAAATTCGGTTTTAATCGGACGGTTTAGAAAATAGTGACCTATGAGATTCAATGATCAAGATTGAGCAGTGAAAAGCATTTGACTCTTCGGTTTTTCAAACGTGATTGGTCAAAAATTATCAAAAACTGTTCCCGCCCACAATGCATTAAATGCACATTAGAGCATGTCCGTATTTAATTCAAATAAATTGAATTAAATAATAACCGAATATTAAAACGAATGGCAGGGAATAAAAGGCAATTAAATTGATTTGACAATACAGCAAACAGTAAAAGGATAATGCACGCAATATCAGATGACTAGATAAAAATCAGGAAACATACCAGTCAGTCAGATATGTATTCTGACTGATACCACTTATTGCCCTATCAGGGTGACAAGCCCTGAGTTCAGTGTCCTGAAACTTAGTCAGTCTATACTGATTACCCTTTTTAATACTGAATGTTCCCCCTACAACCATTCACATTCTCTGAGATTCCTTCATCCTGAGTCCATATGAGTTATTCCCCCTGACCTTGTGCATTCTTATCAGAGATTCAGACTGAATCACCTAAGCCTGGGTCAAGGAGTCCTAACTCTACTGATAACTCAACAAACCTGGTTTCAGGCAAAGCCTTAGTCAGGATGTCAGCTCTCTGTTTTTCAGTAGGGACTCTCTCCATCCTGATGTCCTTCTTCTCAACATGATCTCTGATAAAGTGATGCCTGATGTCTACATGCTTACACCTTGTGTGTAAGAC